>JAAMPD010000717.1:0-38890 GCA_025266255.1 Trissolcus basalis | reverse complement strand
AAATAACTGTACAAAACTATGGAAATTTTCAAAAATAAAAAAGCTTGAAAAACTAATTTTCTGCTATTTTTTTATTAGTTAAAATAAATTAAAAAGATGACTTCTGAAATCCCTATGAGTTTTTTGTGATTCAATGAATTTCATTTGACACACTGACTTTGTCAACAATTGATAAATATTGTATAAGTGGTCAAATATCACATATCAACTCATATTACATCATACTGAATAATGATTAACATACTTATGAGTTTCCAAGGACACATGAGAAATGGGCAGAATTTATGGCAGCTATAAGAAGTTTAATCTATTTGGAATGTCAGAAACGTACAACTTTTTTTTCAACGAAATAACTTTAGGATCCCATCTATTATCTGAAAAAATATGCTTTTTACCTATTCAACGCAAAAGACATTTTAGTATCTATTATTATAAATATTTCGTATTCTAGAAAAAAATTAGCATCAAAATAATCATAGTTGCATCTAGAAAAACTTTTTTATTTGCTCGAGAAAAAAGTAAATAGAAGTAAATATATCTGCTAATGTCGTGAATTATTTGCACATGCATCAAATGACCTGATATTTTTTACATATCTTTTCATGTCCTAAAACTGAAATTTTCGTATCAAATATAAATAAATGAAACAACTCATTTTTAAATTTTTTAAATCACATAACACTATAAAAAATGAACAATAAAATACTCACGGTATTCCTGATAAACAATATTAAAACATCTAAAATACTTGATTTTTTTTTATGTTGAACTCAACCGAAAATAATTATTTCAGTCTAACAATTTCAATCGCACAATTAATGTAAAAATGGAAAAAATGTTTCATTACGTAACCATATTAATCGTGAAATCACTATATAATTTTCCCTATCCGACACATGTTTTCCTATTACATGTCAAATGAACGTTTTATTTCATGTTGTGTAATAGTTACCTCAATACCGTGGCATCAATTTTACATCAAAGAAGTTGTAATTTTACAAAATTTTTCAATGTTTCAAAAAAAAAAGTTTTTTAAAAACAGAATTTTGATTCAATTTTTTCATGTTTGTTTGACAGAAATGAGTTCTGTTTTTAACTTGAATAAATTTTGATGAAAAGTTTATGGTATGTGAAAATTATCGAAATATATTTCCTTCCGACCGATATATATGACAGTTAAAAATGTTATTAGTAGTCATTTAAATTTAAATTTTCAAGTTTTTTTTTATTTTCATTTTATTTTTATTTTTACTTCGTTTTCTCCCTTGCACATCAAACATATATATATATTTATATATGCATAAATGCATTTATACAAATATATATCTCTGATGACGAATTCTAAAAACCAATTAAGTATCTATGTATTTCCTACACCCTTAACTGGTTATTGCAATCCGCCACAGATATAAATAGAAGGTAAATGAAGGTGAAAAAAATCATTCAGGTGTAAGATAATAATATATTTCTTCACAGAAACAAAATTTATTTAGACAAATAATATGTAGTTAGAATTTAAGCTGCTGGAGGATCATTAGCCTTCACAACAGCTTCTTGAATTTTGGTACCGGTGGTTTGAATTTGTTGTACCAAATGATCAATTGTAGGTTTTACGTTCTTAGCAAAGTTTTCTTGAATGGTTCCAGTTTGTTCTGCAACATTTTTTGAAATCTTCTCATATTCTTGTTTGACCAAAGTGCTTAGATCAGTGAATTTAGTTTGCAGAGCTTCAGCCTGCTCCTTGGCTCCGGGGATTAAATTATTGGCATCTTTGAAAGTGTCTTTAACTTTGTTAACGATCGATGACCACGTCTCTTGGATCGCTGGATTTTGTTCTTTGACCTGTGAAGAAAGATTAGTTTTGTCGTAATGAACGATAACAGATAATACTTTTTAGAAATAAACAAAATATGAATTCATGACATTATTTTGCATAACGCAATTGCTTTAACAGTTTGAAAACTTATTCTTCAGTTTTTGATAAAACATTTTCATTCTCTTTAAATTTATGTTTTCTTAATTTTGTGAAATCATAAGTTATAGATAATTGATTCGTATTTATATGGATTATACAGATTTTCGTGAATAAATAATCATTCAATTAATAATTATATCGTATTAAAAAAAATTCTTTTCCATGAATCATAAACATATGGCCTCCCGCATAGGCAAAACTATATGTCAAAATATATACATACATTATATATTTTTATATCGGACCTTGCCGCTTTATATTCAAAATATAAACGATTCATATAAAAAATATACCAATTATATATTTTATTTGTATAATATATTTTTCAAATTAATTGAAAATATATTTTCATCTCTGTGAGATTATAATTTGCATCAAGTTTCAAGACTTGAAACGAAGAGACATTTTTTTCCTAATTAACTTCATTATTGACATAGTTTTCAAATAAAAATCAGTTTATTTATTTATTTATTTTTAAATAAACTGTCATAATTTTTTGCAATAAATATGATAAAATTGTTTCAACAATAATAATTAGTGAAAAATAAAATTATTCATTTATGAGAACGAGTGATTACACTGTGTAACAAAATGTTAGTTATAATCGTGGCTATTTTTAATTGTTATTTTTTTATTTTTTTGAATCTAGAAAGTATAAAAAATATATAAATTAAATAAAAAAGTTTGCTTTCAAATTTGCAAAAAATTCTCTTTTTAAATGTAAAAAACTATATTTGGATAATTTTAATTTCTCACAGAAGCAAACTTTTTACAAAAAGTGATCTATTTCTCATCTTCTTTATTGTTATAAAACGAAAAACTATTATCAATTAGTTGGGCAAAATATTTTGATGCACAGTGTTGTCAATAAGGAACATATATTTTGATGTAAATTTGGGCAGTTTTTATTGTTATTCAACAGTGAAAAAATGTTAATCATATTGGATAATTGAAATTCTTACTTGTTCAAGTTGTTCTGTGATTTGTTTAGCCAGATCATTAGCGTTGGACTGAACCTGAGTTAAAAAGTCTTTGAGTGTGTCAGTTGATGCTTGTTGAGCAGGAGCTTCCCGGATGTGACGTGCTGCAACAACGCACGCAAACCCAGCCACAAGAAACAAAGAATACCATTTCATGATTGCTCACTATTGTTAAACTTTACAGAAAGAGTGTTAGAAGTCAACTGATGTCTCGTTGGCAGCGCTCTAACATTTATAGCTGTGCGTTATCTGCTATAGGGAGCCCTAGGTTCAATTAATCATTATATCTTGACTGAACACAGATCATTTGCTGAATTTATTCTCAAGATCATCTGACGGGAATTTTAAATTAAATATATAATTATGATCAATATAAGATCATCGATACAAAAATTACTTTACAGATTTTACAGGAAATAAATGTATGTATATAATGTAAATAAATATATGTATTTCATGTATTTTGTACAATAAAAACAGTGCGAATGGAAACGTTGGCAAATTGATCATGAACATATTTTAATTATCTTGGTATGTTTCTGTAAAATTTCTTATGTATCTCGCAGCTTGGTCATATCTTTTAGATATGATGTTTATAATTGTTTATTTGACAGGGAAAATTCGATCATACAGAGGTCATTTTTAAGCGGACTGATGGCAACCAAAATTGCTATTTTTGCCAATTTTCAATTAATCGACTAGATTTTTTGTACATTAATAGATTTTAGGCTTTTTTTTTGAGAATCTGCGGGATAAAATGAAAAAAGTTTATTATTTATTGTTTATTAACAAAAAGTGTTAAAAAACTGTCATTTTCTAATTGCTTCTGAGCGCTCAAATTTAAATCAATTTTGATTTCATTGCGGCCATTTTGTTTGTCAGTTCAAGGACTAAAAATGGTACTGACAGATTTTTAATAACTATTGATTATTAAAAGTTACAATAAAAAATGTAAAAACATGCAAAAAAGCCGAGAAATCCGGGATTTTTTCCACTCAAAATTGATGAGAATTGAGCGCCCAGGAACATTTTTAAGTTTGAAAAAATGATTAAATCAAAAACTCGAGAAAAATGAATTCAAAGTTCAAAAAAACTTCAAAGTATAAAAAAAGTCGATTTTTTTTTTTTTTTAAAAATTTGGTCATTTTGAGGTTGCCAGTCCCCTTAAATGACTATGATATATGAAAAATGTTTGACAGATCCACTGGATTTTGATAGTTGATGTCTTAAATTATATTGTCATTACTCCCTTGAAATGTTTTCTTG
This sequence comes from Trissolcus basalis, assembly GCA_025266255.1. Lineage (NCBI taxonomy): Eukaryota > Metazoa > Arthropoda > Insecta > Hymenoptera > Scelionidae > Trissolcus > Trissolcus basalis. The sequence goes on along the minus strand of JAAMPD010000717.1, from coordinate 34,669 downwards.
GTATGAAAAATTCAGATTATTCGACAAAAATGAATATTTTGTTATTGTATCAACCCACACTTACTAAATTGAATAAATATAAAAAAGGTTTTTATTATTCAAAGAATCAGTAAAAAAACAATTCTTAAAAATTGGAAATATAAACCAGTTTTCAATCTGCCTTATTTAAATTTCGTAAAATCATTTTTAATCATCAAGTTTTTGGATGTAACAGTTCTTTATCACATTCTTTATGCATATTTTATTTTAATACATGCAAAAAAGTAAGTTAAGAGTATAGAATTAAATAACAAATATATAATTGGTAATGATAAACTTAAAAGCACATAAAAGATGAAATCATATATAAATTAAACAACCAAACAAATAAAACTATCACAAAATTTTTAATTTGACTTCTTAAGTTGACTATTTAAACCATTTAATCGATTTTTATATATGTTTTATCTTTAATTTTTTCTATTAGTCCAATGTAAACATTCGAACAGATTGTTATATGCTTTAATTGCAATTTTATTTCAGTTATGAATAATGACTTCATATTTTTTTTCCTAGTATCCATCACGCTCACAGCCTAGTTGGCAAGGAACATCTCCGGGTATTGTATTCCCTGTTTCCGATTTACATATTTTCTAATTCTCCTTTTTTTAATTCCAATTTCAAAATAAATTCAAAATGAATTTTAAACAAACACAACACAAATAGGTACACTATAACCGTATTAGCCTTAACCTTAACCTTAATATATAATTCGGAAAACTGATAAATCTTTTGGCTTTATTTTAATTATGAAATTAAGTAAATCTGAATTTAAATAAATTATTAAAAACTTATTTAGTTCAAAATAATATTACGTTGTTCAGTTTTAAAGGAATTTCAACGTATTTCGACAGAAATAAAAAATTATTGCATTTCATGACATCCTCGTTTTTTTGCTGAATTCATTGAAATTAAATCCATTTTAATTTCAGGATTTCGCAAGTGGAAGTATTGCATCAAACAAATTTCAAAATGTCCTTATACCGTAAAAACAACTTGTTAGTTTTGCTTTGTTACTTACAATGATTTGAACACAAAAAATTCACAGTTATCATAGATTTTTTTTTCACGAAGATAGAAGAAATTTTTTTAATATAACTTCTAGTTAACTGGAAAGTAATAAGTTACATACTATTAAAAATCATTGGAATTCGTACAAGCCATCGAGATGAAGTACCAAAGGAAACAACAAAACATTTTTATAGCTACCTTATAAATTTCCCTATCAAAACATGAATCAAAGTTGAAAATAATTTCCAAAAACGGTCCCTCAAATACGAAAATACAATATGAAATATTATTATAAAATTATATTTTGTCTTAATATAATACGATGTTATTTTAGAGGAGCATTATATTTATGTTGAGATTTTCTTAAAATTCTCATAAAAAGTACCATTTCAAATATGGCCAAGAGAGAATTTTTCACTTTTTTCAAATTTAAAGAGTTTATACCAAAGTAAACCCATGATGTCATCTTATTTATCTCTCTCGTATGGTACACGCAATATTTTTGTGTATAACTCGTATACTGCAAAACCGCCTTTTTTGATCTCTTTACTAAGCGTAATATGGCCCATTGCAGACTAGTTTAAAGTGGGACATATACAATTTCGCAAAATAGTCAGTTGCTTTTATAACTTTTAATATTAATTCTATTAATATGAACGCGTCTATGGCTAAATGTTTGAAAAAATTGAGAATCTCTAAGCTGAGATATTGAATTTAGAAATTGGTCAAAATTTTATATATATAGATGTTTAAAATTAAATATATCAAATTCGAATTTGTAGAACTCGATCATAATTTTCCTAATTGTTTATGCCAATCAAAAATTATTCAATTTTAAACAAATTCTGACTTTTCAGAAATAAAATTTGAACCGGCGAATTTGCTTAAAATAATCATAAAAAAATAGTATTGGGCGATACTTGAACAGACAAACAACGTATTGTAGAATTAGTCATTGTTGAAATTATTATGATTAATTATCATTTGAAAAACGTTATTTTTACTGTACCAACAGTCCCACCTTTAACTCAAATTTACACAATGAGCTATTCATAAAACATATGCAAGTAAGTTTTCAATTCACTCAAAATTCTTCACAAAAGGAAGAATGTGTTTTATTGTTTTATTGTTATTTATTTATACGTATTTTACTTCTTGTGTGGGAAAGCTATATTTCAGAAGAATTTCAAAAATATTTAAAAACGATATTTCTGTTAATTAATTATTATAATAGAAATAAATAAAACATTTTTTATCTGGATATTTGCATTGATTGAAATCGTTTTTTAATATTTCTAAAATATATCATACAATTCTGAAAACTTTTGAATTAATATCAAGAACAGGAACATCAACTTAGAATAAAAAAGCCATACGATTTTTTGTTATCTAGATATGTCGTGACGTTGATTTATTAAAATTAGAAGAGGTCAAGCAAAGGCCGATTCAAAGTTTAAATGATTGTCAGCGACTTCGTATTTAAAAGTAAATTGAAAAATATATGAAGATAAAATTGCGATCCATCAAATACATATTCCTTCTTCAGGACATAATTCAGAAATATGTTTCCTTACCTTTATATATTATTGGAATTTCATTTTTATGCTTACATTTTATAAAAAATATTCTCAGCAGAATGAATCATATGTTGTACATATATTTACCACTTATATTGAAATAAAAGAATTTTAAATAGAACTACTCATATATTGTCATTATATAAATAATATTTGTTATATTACTCGTTTCTCGTTTTATGCGTGAACGTAATATGATTCATTTTACTGAGGATTTTAAACTAGAAATTTGCTTTTAAATCATTTATTTAATGTATTAGTACAAGAAAAGATACAATTATTGATCGCTACATACTTCACGCGTTTATTAGTAATTTAATAAAACGTTTGGTAATCAACTTGTTTAATCAGTTTTTGGAATGCTTTTGTCGAAAAGTTCCTGTGCTTTTTTGCCCACATTTTCAAAAAATGTTTTGCTGTCTTCAACGAACGAATCCCATTTCGGTTTTATATCTTGAAAATCCTTTTTTACCGTGTCCATGGCATTGGAAAATGCATCATTGACATCTTCTGTAACGTCCGGCAAAGGTGATGATTGTACCTAATAATAATAATAATAGTAAGATAAGTTTTTTCTGTTTTGATTTAAAAAATGTAATAATTTAACTAATTGGCGACTATTTTTCAATAATAATAATACAATAAATTATGAGACATAAGTTGATAGATTACCTAACGTAATCATAATCATAAATGTATTAATAATAACATACAATTATTGTTATTTCAAACAATAAAAACCGATCAATCTTTTATGAGTGGCAATTATAAAATATTCCTTCAGAAAGATTTTACTCTGAAATCTGCTTTGAAATGTTTTTTAGCACGAGGAAGTCATTTATGTAATACCAAAAAACTATTCATCATAAATCAATATGAATTTGATTAATATGATCCATATTAGAAGTTAAGTTTAACCATTTTTATTTTATTCTATATTTCAGAGCAATTTGACGTTACACACGTTCAGTCTAAATATTGCGTTTTAACTTAACAATGATAATCATTAATATTTATATTAATTTTTTTTCACATAGAAATTCGAGAATTTTTTATTTTTCAAAAAATGCTCTAATAACAATTTGGAACATAATTGTAAGAGCCTCGTTTTCAATTTATGAAATTTTCTGAAACTGATTTAATTATAAATATAATAAAATTGTTATAATAATATTTTATTGAATAAATAATCAGTGACTACTTACTTGCAATACAATAATCATAAATATAGCAAGAATCGAGAACCAATTGTAGAACTTCATTTTCAAAAAAGATTTTTGAATTGATTTTTGATTTCAACGTAAGCTAGAAGTGTTTTCACACGGATAGAAGGAAGTAAACTGAATTCGACTAGATTGTCGAGTAAGATTATATGTGTAACTGAGGTCGTAGGTCTCACTCTTGAATCTTACCAAACGTCTTGTTTATCGTTTTCATGTGAAATATTCAATTTTCAAAATTGTCTAAGTAATATCGAAATAAAAAATATACTATGCACAATCAGTTTCTTTGGAGGATGTTACTGAAAATAAAATGACACAAATGCCTTTTCAAACATCCAATTAAAAGGATTTGTTTTTCAAATTTATTAAATTTGAGAACATGTTTGTAGACTAGCTCAAGTTTACGTAGAATGAACAAATAAATATATCATTATTTTACGTTTTGAAAGATATAATTTCATAGTAGGATAAAACGAGAAAACGTTTTTAATATTTATTTCAAGGTACTCGCAATACTAATAATAAAAAATTATTATCTAACTTACAAATAGCATTGATGATGATACTTAAAAAATCACTGACAATTACAGCTTTTTTGATTTTATAGTTAATAAATAATAACAATAAAATTCAATTAACTTTTGCGTAGAAAATTTACAATTTTTCATTCATTTTAAATTTCAACAGTTTGTTTTACATATATAGGACAAACTACGTCGTAACCGCATTGCAACGGTAAATCTTATCATGATTATATTAATAGGGTTTGTAATACTAAATTAAATAGAAGTATTTTTTAATAATCATATCTTTTAATTCTTACACCTTTTCTTCTTTTCTGCTGTGATTTTTTCTGTATTCTAATAACTTGAATTGACCGCGATTTTGATTTGGCCAATTCGCACACGTTCGGGAATAGTTTGAAATTCCAGATTTAAATTTTGACGAAAAAAAAGAAATAATTTCTGATAGCCAATTAATTATAATTCAATTCTTGACAATTTTATTTTTTATTGTTTCAATTTTTGCTATGGGTGCGTTTTTATTAGATTTCAGATATGTTCAGAAAAAAAATCTAAACCATGGCTCAGATTTTTGTCTGAACGTAACAAAAACGCACCCTATGTGATGTTTATATTCAAACAATCCAAGTTGACTAATTTTCTCAAAACGTCTGCCAATCTTGGTCGGTTAGGTTCAGTTCGATCCAAAAGATTATACATTCACAAAATATAAGAATCGCTCAAAAACAATTAAAAAATTCTTGTCAAAAAATAATTTAGCCGATAAAAAACTCGACTCCATTTAATTTGATACATATTCAATTCGTATATAGTTTGGTGCGTTCCTAAAGTTAGCCGTACGCAAATGTATACTTATTTGTTCTGGTCGTCCTGACGCTGTTTCTGTCTTTTTCTTAGTCTTAGCGTACGCGAAAAGAGATTGGTCACAGACACAGGTTGCAGTTTTCCGCTACAAAAAGAAACAACAAGTGTGTTTTCTTCTTTTCGAACGTTTCAATATATCAAACTTTTTTTATAATCATTATTTTGTTTTAATGTTGAATTAACGTCAGTTTTTTAGCGCGGAACAGTCATGCAAGACATTTATGACAATATACAAACTGCTATTGAACACGGTCGAACCGACATCATTCGATCCATTTTGGACGCATGTATGTAAACATTAATTTGACATTTATTTCTAACCTAACTTTTGTATATATTTTATACAAATTTATACACGAATCTATCAGTTGTTCATTTATAATAAAACAATCGAATTTACGATTTTTCTCATTTACTTTAATTTATATTTATCGATTTTTAATTAATTTACTTTATTCTTTATTTATGCTTAAAAGACCGGCTAACCATAAAGTCGAATAAAATAATTTATTATAAATCTATTTCTTTTCAAAAATATATAATATGAACAACTTTTTAGTTATAAATTATGTGCGGGATTATGCTTTTGTATTAATTTTTTATATAAAACCCATACAATTGTTTCGTAATTAAAATCTGATGAACTTGTTGAAGTCTGTCTATTTCAATCAAATTTGCAAAATAAATTTAATTACAAATTATTCAAACAATGAAACGATTTCTAGTTATATTTAATCATTTTCAATTATTTCAAATAAATTTTAATAAAATTTTTTCTTATATGTGTAATGTATTTTTTAAGTTGAAAAAGTTTATTTTTCATATTTTTACTAGCCCTTTGAAAATGAAAAACATAAAAAAATGTACACTTTTGTTTTCATTGGTCGCCATTTTTACATAAATAAACTTTTTAATTTTTCGTACCTACGTCAAACTCCAACTAATTTAATCTATTTTTGGAATCTCATTCGATTTTTGTTTTCAAATTAACCGTTTTGACTCTATCTTGGACGCCGATTGGACGGGCATGCCGCACAATTTCTTCAATAAAACACATGCTAATTGATGAATTTTGCAATGAAGAAATTCATAAGTATACTTTAATATACATACAAAGTAATGGCAAAAACCCCGAAGTTATAATTTGTATATTTTTAACAAAGAAAATTATGAAAATCGGCTGATTTTTAGGATAAAAATACTGTAAAACCTCCTTACCTAAACCTAAAATATCAATAATTTTATTTAATAAAGATGATTTATCACTTCATCGCTTAATTTGTTTGAATAATTATTAATTACCTTTTTCTAAAGAACTTGAATCCTTTATCTTACCTCAATGTATAATAAATACGTTCTGGTTATATTATTAACAATAATGTTATTTTTAATTTGTAGGTGATGCAGCTACAAGAGATAAAATTTTAAATCACCCAGTTACAGAAGACGGCACATTTCTAGCTTATGCGTCAAAAGTAATGAACCAATACAGAAATTGAATTTATATTAATTTTTTTCAAATGATAATAAACATCTGTTTTGAATAAATAAAAGGCCAACCAAGTTGACGTCGTCAGAACATTTCTCAGCTGTGGAGCAAACCCTGCAGTTCCTAATTCTCAAGGATATAATGCGGTGGATTTATCTGCGAACGATTTGATTCGACGAGTTTACGTGGAAGAACTCCTTACAGCCACTGCAGCATCCGAGTAAGAAAATAATAATCGGCGTTTGAACCATCCAGAAATTCATAGATTTTCAACTTGCTTAGAAATGGTCAAGAAATATGTCACAATAATTTTCTTCTTAGGATTCTGTGATTTTATAATTCATTTAAAAATATTTCGGAACATGACTATTTTTAAGAACATATTTAAATCTGTATCACAATCTTTAATAATTACTGATATATTCTTAAAATTGAAAGAAACATAAGTAGCTTTAATAAAGAACAAAGTGCTTCTAATTTTAGTGAATCAAAAAATTGAATACTTTTTTGAGTATATAACAAAAAATAAATAAAAAAATTGTTGTGATAATTCATATTAATATAATATTTCTTATTTTTTTAGAATATATATTTTTGTTTGATTTTCCTCAAACAATTTCTCTTAAAATCATTGTAATTAATGTAAAAATATTGACAAATTTTTAGGATAAAAAGAGTGGAGCAGTTATTAGCAGCAGGAATAGGAGTCAATTCTTGGGACTCAGATGGAAGTAAAAATACACCTTTGCACTGGGCTGCTTGCTATGGAAATAAAGATATAGTTGGTTGTTTGATAGGTATCAATAAAATACTATAAATTATAATTATTACAATAATTATTGTGAAATGATTTACAAAAAATTTTACTTCAAATAATTTGTACACTTATAGATAGAGGGGCCAACGTTAATTCTGAAAATGGCTGCGGAGCGACTCCTCTACACGAAGCAGTCAACCGAGGTGATGCATCTATTTGTCAAGAATTATTACATGCAGGAGCGAATCCTCTTATACAGGCCAGTAAAGGGTAAATTTCTCATCGAGAAATAATTATTTTATTTTTTACTGTTCAAGTAATCGGTTAACAAATTTTTTAGGACATTTGCAGAAAAAACTTCATACGATTTATCTCGTGGTGATGATAATATTCAGAATATGATAGAAAGGTACTATCCAAGTGTGCTTCCTAAAGAAAATAATGATATACACAGCCCAACGAGCCAGTATGCGGAAGTGAATTTCTGTCCAAAGAGTTTAACTTCAAATATGAGCCAGCTGTCAATCGAGTCAAACAAATCTGATCAGCTTTTTGACATGCCGATTCGAGAAACAAATAATGCAAGTCCTATTCATAAAACCATGGAAAAAACGAGGATTTATAATTTACTTTGGCCAAGACCTAAAACTGTTATTGAACTGGACTACATCTCACCATTTGTTGTTGGAAAAGAATTATTTATATCAATCATCCAAGTACTAAAAAAATTATTATTCAATAATAAAAACTGATTAGATAAAATGATTGACACTGATGTAATCCGTGATGAATATTTATCTCTTCAGGGCAGTGAATCAATTCATCGAATTTTGGATGTTTGGGAAATAAGCAGATCACATCTGTTAGACTTGAATTGTGATGTGAAAATAGGCGAGGTCCAGCCCAGTTGCGGAAGGTTATCTCGCGAAAGTCGAATAGAATGCATAGTGAACAGAAAATTATTCAACGTAGCTAATGGTTACCAATTGCATGTGTCACAGCATTCGGTGAAAATAAGTGCAGGTAGTCTGGCAGGTTTGCATTACGCAGTATGCACTTTCGTGCAGATTCTGCGTCTGAATAGAAATGTGCAATCGGCAGATGTTTTTGAACTTGAAGCTGTTATGATTAAAGATGAACCACGATTTGTGCATAGAGGTATCTTGTTGGATATTTCTCCTAGGGGGAGAATACCTTCACTTGATTATCTATTGTACACAGTGGACCTTTGGTCATCCTTCAAAATTTCACACCTGCATTTATATTCAAGATTGACACCGAGTTGCGACTGGCAGTTGAGGTATTCCAGGTCTGAGATGATTACCTTGGACAGATATTGCAGGTGCAAACAATTTTTTGCATATATTTATATTTTTTATTTTTATATGGATACAAATTTTTTTGTTTTCAAATTAATTGCAAACATTTTAATTGCAGAGACCGACATTTGGATCTTGTGCCAGTGATAGATGTAGACAGTAATGTAACTCAACAGCATCTTCCACTCATGTGGCCAATTTTCCAAGAACTTTTAGCATCATTTCCAAGTCTGAATTATGTCCATGTTGGACCTCGTCTGGCAAATTTATTGATCCAGCCGGAAAATCTTGACTCGAATTTATCCATCAACGAAACTATTGAAACGGATATGTCTGAATTATTCAAATCCTACTCCTGTCTACAAGAACTTTGGCATATTTTGAACTTGAATGCAAACACAACTCTGTTACTTTGTTCGAACGGATTGCATTCCAAATCAGAATTTCATAGCATCCCAAGTAACGTTATTTTAGTCGAGTATGGATTTCAAGTAGGTTCACACAATTTATTGTCAAATATATGTTACATATGAATTATTATTGATTCTGAATTATTTCATTATGTTTATAACTTTCAGGCAGACTATGAATTTTCTGAATGGACAGAAGTTTTTCGAATAGCTGGCGGAAACATTTTGCCAAGTTCGGGGACAGCAAGTTATAATAGTTTGGCAGGATGTCCAGCTTCAACGTATGCTAATACTAAAAACGCGATAAAGGCTGCCCTGGAGCAGGACTCCGTGGGTATCGTTGTTGCTCACTGGTCTGGTAGTCATCATCTAACACCTCATCCATTTGCTTGGGTTGGCTATTTGATATGCGCTGGGCTGTCCTGGAATCCTAGTGTCGATATTGACATCACTCCAGCCGAAATTAGTGATTCGTGTGATGCACTCATCACAAAGAACAGGTTCAAATAATTGTAATCAAATAATAACCAGTACTTGACGTAGACTGTAAATATTTTAATTTTTTCAGGAAAGTTCCTTTAACTCAATTACTTGATGTCCATGTTTTTCAAGATTTAGAACACAAATTAGGATATTCGATTTTGGAATTAGGTCGTATAGATACTTTGGTTTTAACGTTAAGTAAAAATCAAAACGCAACCGATCTCAGACAAATACCGGACAATCGTGGCTCGACTTTGTACAGATTATTGACAGATCCGGATAATGTTAATTTGGAATTCCTATCATCAGACTTATTTTTGGTAAATTGGAGAGTAGAAGTGACTACAAATAAACACAACTTGAACCGTAATAATTTGTTTCTTCTTAATTTTCTAGAAAATAACAAAGCAAATAAAACGGGTATCCCACATGTTATATGAAGGGAACGCTATAGCAAAATTTGCATCTATGGATATCCAAGAGCTACAACTAGCAGCAGATTTAATGATAACAGCTTGCAAGATTGGGAGAACACTAATTGGTGTAGGAGTGAACCCCAATAGCAATATGGGCTTGGCAGTTATCAACTTGGGCGTTAGCAACTTACCACCAACATTCAGAACTGATATAGCTAACAAAATGCTCGCTCATATCGAGCAGTACAAAGGCGCCTGGCTTCAAAGGCATTTGCCGCAGGGTCTTCAGAGCTCCTTGCTCGTCCTCACCAGTGCTTTACACAGATTTGTGCCTGAGTCGTAAAATCTTTACAAACACTCGTGTAAAATACTTGAATTTGTCTTGATTTGATCACTATTCAATGAAAATAAAATTCTGTTTCATTGTTCCAACGATAATATATAAACGAAAAGTTTTACAGAAAGTAGAATACATCTCACTAAAAACATTAGTTTAAATGCATCATATTTTGATTTTACTTGATACGACTATCAATGAAACATAAAATATGATTAACATCCGAGAAACTAATAACGTTTTTTGAATTGGAAAATATCAGGAAATAATCATTTTCATTGTAGATAATATGACGTTTTTATTTACATTTTATAAAAAATATATAAGCGAAGGAATTGTATTTTTACATTGATTAATAGTAGAATATACATCGGAAAATGTTCACAAAAATAGGATTAAAATTTACTACATTCTTTAGATTTTAATGACCGATGAAATTCGAAAGAGCAAATGAATATATTTATGGTGAATGATTTTATTTATTTTTGAAAATTTCACGATGCCTAGGTTAATTTTCATCTTACAGTATGTATAAACTACATTGCGCATAATGTCTAGAACTTTATGATTTTTATTAAATTCAATTTGATACAATGAAAAAAGTGATTAAATAATAAGTTTTTTACATCGAGTGTTTTGTTGAAACACTTACTTAAAAAGAACTCGTATGTATGTAATTTTATGTTTTCAGTAGTACAAATATTATTATAAAAATAAACGATTTATCTGAATAATCGGCTCATCAAAAGTATTTTCATTTTTCTTCATTTAGATCTGTACCAAGCTAATATTTTTCAGTTGCACAAGATTCCTATATAAACAGTTATAAAAACGTGAATAAATTATATTTTTAGAATTATAACTAGTTTAATAATGCATTTGAAAATATTTCACACATTCGTCATATATTATTGCTCATAATTGAAGCGTCGGATGCAATAACCAGATTAGCGCTCGAACAGCCTTTTTTTCAAATTGAAAAAGTATCGAGAAAATTTTTGATTTCATTAGATTAGGTTTTTTAAATCATTACGAACAATTTGGTTACTTAAAGTAGACGCTTCAATTATAATGATTATTAATACATGATGAATTGTTAGTGTGTTGCCAGTGCATTAACATTATCAGTGCAGTGCTTCAATACAAATGAGTTATACTTGGATACCAACAGTATTCTCGCTGGTTATTAACTCGTTCTTATTCTCGCTGTTGTGCCATCCAAAACTTTCCTCTTTTTCTTTTCTTGCCTCTTCTTCTTGCTGAGCTTTCATTCTATAGTACTCGTCGATTTCAAATTGATATTTTGGTGAAGTAATTCCAAGTATATTCGCAAGAGTTTCACCCACATAGTCACAAGCTTGAAGTATTTTAGAACCTGTCTGTAATGTACGATACCAGGCCCAAGGCAACCACTCCATCGTGCTCTGAAATTTGATTGTTGTTGTTTAAAAAATGTATTTATTAGAAAAAATAATAACATATTAATAATAAAAATATTCGTACTAACAGGCTCAACTGGAGTGAAAACAACTTGTTCCGATTTAGAATCTATATTTTCAGAGTCATCAGTTTCTTCCATGTACCCATCACTGAATTGATAAATTTTTTTTACTATGTTAGGTCGGCCTAAATCATGGTTCTGTAAAAATATTAAAAACCTTTTAGTTTTTGCTTCTCAGAGTAAAAAGTTCTTTTTCATGATCTTTTAAATGATATTAATACAACATGAGACAAGATACATATAATTTATATTGCATTATTATTTAATGAAATCACTATCTCTAAAATGGGACAATAAAGTCACATATAGAACAATAATCTTATAATTTATAAGTACTATAGCTATAACAATAGTTATGATTTAAGAGTAAGAAACACTCAGTTATGACCATAATAAGTAGGTTAATAAAAATGTTGTCAAAACTTTATACAACAGTTAACGTTGTTTTGTTTCTTTAACGGATGTTCGAAGAAAGTGAATGAAAAGCTTATTTTGTTATTATTGCTATTATAGATGGTTTATATAAACGACTCTAAATGATCCATTCTTCGTTAGTTTAATTTCTTTCAAGACAAAAAGTAGACTGTGCTGCACGTACTTCAGCCCTATATTTTTTTCTTGTTATTTTTACCTGTTCAATGTCTGAAGACAAATTGATATCACTTAATTGGTATTTTTCCATTTTTTCAATAATACTGATCGTACTGTTTTCGGAAATTGAAATAATAATTAACTGAGATTCATTATTATCCTCAAATATCCAACAACTTGTTATTGTACGTTTTAAGTGTGATGACACATATGACAACTTATTTTTTCTTGTGAATGTATATGTATATATACATTATATATATTTGTGGCTATGACGACTTTAACACATACTTTAACATTCAATCCTACGCCACAAACACTTGAGATGTTTGGCAGCGTTTTCATGAAACTTCAAATCGAATTTGAACGACATGACAAAAGTCATCAATTTTTTATTCTAATTTATTGCTTAAAATTGTAACATATATATCAATATGAAATGAAATTAATGATTATTAAACTATGATTTATCACATATAATTTGTAATACCGAATAAATGGTATTTTTTATGATTATATTTTGATCTCTAAGGTGGGACTGTAAAAACTTAGCGTTTTTCAAATGATATAATTAATCATAAAAATTTTGAAATTTTATGACTAATTCTATGATATGCTGTTAATGTCTGTTTAATAAATCGCCTAATACTTTTTTTTTTCAAAATTCTTTTTTGCGAATTTTTATTAGGTTCAAAATTTTTTCTGTGGAAAGTCAAAATTTATTTAAAATTGAATTAGGAAATTATGATCAAGTTTCACAAATTCAAATTCTAAATTAAATATCTCAGCTTAAAATTGTTCAAAAATTAGGCAGATGCTTTCGTATTGTAGAATTATTATTAAAAGTTAAAAAAACATGTGACTATTTTGAGAAATTGCATCCCCTACTTTAAACTAGTCTAAATTGATAAATGTTGTATTGTTTTTTAAAAGTTCAATATAATTTAACATTTTATTAAGGAAAAATTTGATAAAAAAACCTTTTTTCGGTTCTCCAACGTTCGAGAATAAATTAAATCCGTCATTTTCCATTTCCCATATCGCTTCAGCGCTACCTATAGGCGATTTTATTTGCAAATATTCTCGATGTGTCTCGAAAGTGATCACATCTTCTTCTGCTGGGTTCAGTTGGGTTATCGAGTTATCACGTGATATACGGGTTACGGCCATGCGTCTCTCTCGTTTCTGTCGGTCAACATGGCTACCGGTAAAAGACTTGCTGCAGCAATTTTGAAGCCAAATAGTATTCGTTTGTTCAGTTGTAATAACACTAATAAATTGTTAAGCGTCTACTCCCAGCGATGTAACAATTGTACACGTAATTTTGTCACTTATTTGCAAAACGTCAACTCTTGGAAACTCAAGAAACCTGCAAATTGTAAGTACCATAGTTTGCCCATCAAGATTACATCATTAACATTTCCGATGAGATAACAAATTATACTCCAACTTTTGCAATCGTGATATTTATTACATTTTGTTTGGTAGATTCAACAATTGTAATGTGCATAGCGAATCAATCAACCTCAAAAACTCTTGACTAACATAACCTCAAACTAAACGAAAATAATTTAAGTGCAAAAAAAACAACAAACAGACAAAACTAAGATAACTTCCATTGATCTTTGTTTTATTCTGAAATTTTCTTTTTATCAACAGATTGTGGTATTATTTCTTTTATTTTTTTTTAAACTAAGTGATTCTAGAGTATAATATTGTATCTTCTCTGACTACTGACTAGAAACTTCTATCAAATTATAATATTTGAAATAAAATAATTGGAATTAGAATTTGTCATTTGATTAAAAAGATGATTGATTTTAGATGTGACAGACAGCTTCGTGAAAGGAAACGAAATTTTCACCTATCGTCACAACTGTGTAAACAAAAAGACTATTATGAGATTCTAGGAGTAGCAAGGAACGCTGCGTCAAAAAGATATCAAAAAGGCTTACTATCAGCTGGCTAAAAAGTATCACCCTGACACAAACAAAAACGACCCAAATGCAAGTAAAAAATTTCAAGAAGTGTCCGAGGCATATGAAATACTGAGCGATGACGCAAAAAGAAAAGAATATGATACGTGGGGCACAACTTCAGAGCAGATGGGAATGGGTGGCGCGGGTGCTGGCGCTAGAAGCTATGGCACAAATCAAAATTATAGCTGGCAGTACAAATCTACCATCAATCCGGAAGAATTGTTTCGCAAAATTTTTGGAGAAGCTGGCTTCAGAACAAATTTTAATGACTATGAAGATTTTGAGGACAACAATTATGGTTATGGCGCTGCCCAAGAGGTGAATTTAATAATAATTAATATGATACGTTGATAACAATGATGATGTTTAATTTTATAAAACTAGAAATGTTGTATCTGTTTTTGTTTTAGGTAGTGATGAATCTAACGTTTGCACAAGCTGCTCGAGGAGTTAACAAAGATATACAGGTAAACGTTGTTGATACTTGTCAGAAATGTAGAGGATCAAGGTGCGAAATTGGTTACAAAGCAGCAGTTTGTCCGAACTGCAGTGGAACAGGAATGGAAACTATTACCACCGGGCCTTTTGTCATGAGATCCACCTGTCGACTTTGTCACGGAAGCAAAATTCATATAAAACATCCTTGTGGCAAGTGTGCTGGAAAAGGACAAACGGTAATTGTTTAATGTTATTTTTTAAATGTTATTTAAAAAAATTCGACCTCTTTTGTGTACGAGGTTTCAGTGTCTTGTTTTAAATGAGCAATTTATTTATTGTTTGTACAAAATATTCACCTTTGATTGATTTTATTTTTAGTTGCAACGGAAAACAGTGACAGTGCCAGTCCCAGCGGGAGTAGAAGACGGTCAAACTATTCGTATGATGGTTGGGAAAAAGGAGTTATTCGTAACATTCCGCGTTGAAAAATCGAGATATTTCAGAAGGGATGGACCGGATGTTCACACCGAAGCGGAAATCTCGTTGTCGCAAGCTGTGTTTGGTGGCACAATCAGAATAGAGGGAATATACGAGGATCAGACGGTGCAAATCAAACCTGGTACTTCGTCCCATACGCGGATACAACTTACTGGCAAAGGAATGAAGAAAGTGGATTCACCTGGTTACGGTGATCATTATGTTAACGTTAAAATCAAAGTGCCTCGCATACTAACCGAAAAACAGAAGGCTCTACTGCAGGCATACGCTGAACTAGAAACAGACACGCCGGGTAGCATATACGGTATCGCAATGAAGCAAAATGGTAAGACACATTAAAAACTTTTCAGAAATTCAAAGTTTCATTTGTTGTAAACATTGGGAATACTTTGTTTGTTAATACATTTTTATTACCAAAGCGTTTGTATTTAAGTTCATGGAGATTTTATATCCAAGAATATAGTTTATCAAAAAAGGAACTAATTGAGTTATTATTTAGAAGGTGCATAAAATATCTTGAAATTTCATATAAAAGATTGCTTGTTATTGAAAACTTGATTACAATTAAATCACGCGTAAGGCTTGAGTTTCTCTGCGTGGCTAAAAAAATGTATTGAAAATTTTTTTGAATTGTTTCAAACTCGCAAATTTCAGTCAATTTGAATTCTGTCGGTTTTAGTAATAACTAGACGAGTGTTGTATAAATTTATACATGCACTTATCTGGTTATTATCAGGAGTCACAGAATTATTATGAATATGTTTTTTCTAGACACGGAGAAAACTCAAGTCAACCAGAATGATGGTATACTTGATAGAGTGAAGAAAGCTATTTTTGGCTAAGTGAGCAGAATTATTAAAAGGTGGGTCTACGGATTTCCTTTTACCCTGATTCTTTTCATGTTATTATATTTATCTTATGTGTTTGAATTTTCCAAAATTGTCTTCTAATCACAATCTATTGTGTTCTAAATCTATTTATTTTCAATTTTAATAAAAATCGAAATATATTTTAGGTGACAAAGAATGTTACATGGGACCATCCAATTTGATGGATGCCATACGAAAGGCACTTTCTGATCAGCAGTCGGAAAACACTAATAAGTCTCAGAATAAGACCGAGGATGACATTGAAATGCGACAGAAAATGCCATAAACTATAAACAACCGATGTACAGTGATTTTTTTCTACACAATACTTCTAATTGGATGCAATGGTTATCAAACTATATTGTTGACGCAAGAAAAGCATGTTATAGGCAAGTTAGAAATTGTTGATAACTCTAATAACGATTCGAAGTTGTGTAATAAATTCTTCAATCTACCAACTTGGAATTGAATCATTTTGTTAGACGCTTTTTCCTCTCCTTTATTCCACACTTTTTTTGCTGTTCCAATAAATCGTCAATTGTAAATAACTGTTGCAGATGATACAATATAAATAATTTGTTTGAAACTTGTTTGGTTGATTTGGATTGATTGCACAAATAAAGAAATAAATTTAACATGTATATTCAAATATATAATTTCTTGACTGTCGTCGGTGTTTAATATAATGAAAGACATCAAATTTTATCGTTGATAATTGAGGCGATGTACAAAACGGGAGTTATAGACATTACGGAATTCTTGAATTAAAAATTAATAATGTGATTGTAAATTGATTTAACGAGAAGAGCGCAAATTTTTCATTTATTTTGTCACATTCCTAACAAAAAACCGAAATTCTCTTCCTGAAATATTGACGAATAATTTTTAATTTTCGAGGTGGAGGTTATTTGTTTACATCTTTCAATGAAGAAATACGTTTTATCATGCTGCGAATTTTGCTATTGTTGCAGAATCGCGCTCTTCTCAGTTTTTAAGAAAATAAAAGTTATTGTAGTTTTAATAAACAAAATCACTAACTCCGTGGCAGCAGACTTTATACCATAATCTTAACTATTCAAAAATTTTGTTATTAAAAATTGAAAACCTAGTTTTAAAAAATGACAAAACTGTATATCAAATCTGTTGTGAAGAAAGATCTTGAATGGTCACGTAAAAGTTGATCTATTCTAAAATAAATTAGTGTTTTGCGCAAGTAAGTAAATCATATTTAAGTCCGATGTTAGTTAGACTTTGTGTGGTTGAAACTCGAAATACAGCCACAGCTATTGAGGCTAAAGTAACAGCAGCCTCAAGATACAGGCCATAGAAGATTCTCACATGACCAGAAGTGGTTGCAAGACCACCAGCCGCGGTGAAGTCCAACGGAAACAAAACACTTGCAGAGAAAGGTCTCAGCCTTGCGATGCCAAATGCCACAACTCCTACAATATAATAAAGAACTGCCAAAAAAGAATATTATATATAATATATGAATACAATACTTCCACTCGCATACTTTTTAGGAGGAATATACACTTGAATAGTTCGATAAAATGTAACCATTTTTTTGCTTTTTCGTAATTTTTAATATTTCAAGAATCACATGTTAAATTTTCAGTTTGAAATTCGAATTTGTTTACAAGTAAATAAATAACAAATATCAGCTCGTATTCGCACTGTAAATGTTAAACTTTAATTGCGTTTTACTTGAAACTATGTTTTTAGATGCGATCTTTTCTCCAAATCTACTGGACCGATTTTATTTCAAATTTCCAGGGTCACTCCAAAGTACATTCACAGAGTCATTTCAATAAGGACTTTGTTGATTTTGTAATTTATTGAATGAATTAATTAAACAATGTTATAACCAAAATAAAGTGGAAATTTTTTCGAAAAAATGCATTTTTTTGTTTAACTTCGCCATTTTGTTGTGATGAATAATTCAAATAACCGTTATTGTAGTGCTTCATTTTATCCATCCTCTCTCAATACCATTTCGAAATTTTGATTTTTATCAAAAACTGCGAAACAAATCGTGAAAATCGTAAAGTAGTTGTTAAAATGGATGTTTATGTATCCTAAAACATTCTCAGAAAGTTGCTTATAGAACAATATATTTTATCATGATTATTGGATGTATACATTTTTAATAATAACTTTTAGAATTTAGTTAAGAATTTGACTGTTTCAAGTGTATATATCCCCCCTTAAATATTATTTTAGATCAAACTTACAAAGACATAAGAATGGTATCACTTTGATCCATTTTGATAAAGATGGAATTGATTCGGCGATGTTAGACTCTGGGCTTTTATATTTACGATTTATTGCATATATTTGTATATGAGTTGCAAGCAATAGTCCAAGATTCATAACTAGGAGAAAATGCAATGGTATTCCAATGGCGGCAAAAAATACAGTTACCATACGACCGGCGTTTGTGCGTGGAACAGGAGCTCCAAATCCTTTTTGTGAAGTATAATTCTGAATTACTCATTGATTGCACATTGTTTAATTACATTTATTTATTGCAGTTCTTGATCTACCTAAAGTAGTAAGAAGAGAAATCGCAAAAAGGATGCACCCGGGAAAAGTCCAAAGTTGACCGCTCTCTCCACCTTCACCGTAACCAGCATTCACCGCTTTCAGTAGAATTTTTTCATGTTTACCCATATACACTTGCACTTTCTTGCTCCACTGAGGTTCGACATCTTCCTCTTTCGCCTGCAACTGACGCAGTTCCATCGCAAGGCTCACTGACAATTCCTTTTGTCGGTCTTTGAGTTCAAGTGTCTGATGTCTTTCCCGAGGTCCTTCTGTACCATAAAAGGCACTAGCTCCGATCATTGTCCACAGAAACAATAACCATAATAAACCTGAAATTATAATTACAACCAATATTTTTCAATCAATCTAATTTTCTTTTCATTTTTTTCCACCCCATAAACACATATTTCCACACCGACAAAAATATCATTCAAAATATATTTCACGTGTATATTTTTTATATTTAAAATACATCCGTATACATTCTACATATAAATCATTTTTTCATAACACGTGCTGTGAAACCGACTAGTTTCCGCGTTGATTTAAATATAAACTTTATTGATAAAATATATTATATGAATAATATTAAATTCAAATATATTTTCATGTATATTTTTGTCCCTGTGAGTTATTATTTTAATATTCTTCATATGTTCGCTCAAAAAAATGTTTCATCTTGAAGAATATACGTATTTGGTATTATAATATTACAGGAATATTTAAAAAACATTTAATTTAGAAACCCCACAAAAACAAAAATGTATGCAAAAAAATATATTTTTAATATAGTTTTCATATATATTATATATAAAAACTTGTATTTAATTTATATAAGATCTTGTCACTTTATTATCGAAATATAAACGGTTAGTATGGGAAATATATACGTTTATATTTTATTTATATATATATCGTCGCCCCAGAAGAAAAAAGGCCTATTTCAAAATTAGGCCAATGCATTTTAAGTGGGCAATTTTTGAAATAGGCCTTTTTTCTTCTTGGGCAACGATATATCTTGAATATAATCGAAAAAATATTTTTTTCGGTGTGGGACATCCCTTATGTGTTGGTGGGGCATGTATTTTACACTTCCTGTTTTCATTTTCTTTTTATCTGGATTGTTGAATAAATTTAATCAAAATTTCGGAATGAATTTTTTAATTCTCAAATTTGAAAACACATAGGATCAAATAAATAAAGTTCTTTCCTGCATGCTGTAACAATAATAATGATAATAATAATAACTATGAATTTTTCAAAAGAATCCTTTGAATGTCTTTAACAAGCAGTAAAATAGAACATTTCGCTTCTGTACAGCTTATAGAAAAGATCGCGTGTTGATAAATTATTCGGGTCATCGATTCTCACCAAATTGACTGAGTGACAGGCGTCCAAGAAATCTGAGGTACTTGCAAAACTTTGAGCTTTTCTTCGTACCCTTGTCATTGTCGACTATGTCTCTGAGAACAGGCAGAAATCGCAATCTGTATGGCATGCTGTGAATGGTTTGAACCCCCGTCGAGACTATTTCCAACGTCATTTGACGAGGCTGATTAATTTCAGTGTCAGGAGTCGATATGTTTTCCGATATTGTTGATGAAGTAGCGACTAGACGTGAAATGGACAAATTAAATTAACAAACATCAACGCATCATTTTGTGTCGTTTTTATCAAACAGTTTTTAAAATTTATTTTCATGGCAATCAAAAAACGTTTTCATAAATTATTATTAGAAAATTAATAACGTTATTTGGTTAGTTATCAAATTATAAAATCAATTGTATACTTAGTATGAAATATAACAAAAATTAAAATATTTTGAATCAAAATTATGCTTCATTATGTATTTCAGGCTTTTGGTAGAACGGGAAGAAATATTGGATTTAGTTGAGTGAATTGTAACAAATATTAATGCAATTTTTGAAACGAAAGTTATCGATTTTTTTTGTTACGTGTAGTCAGATTATTATGATTGCACCGACTCAGTATATATTTTTTTTAATATGTAAAAAATGATACAGATTTAATTTTAATTCTTAAAATGTATCTGAAATTTTGAAAAATATAATTTCTTAATCATTCATAATGTCTATTGCAACATTTAGACTGAAATCCGAAACCAACTTCTGAGCTGGAATCCGATTCAAAGTCTTAATTCGTATTCTGGCTCGTAATCCGGATTTGACATCCAAGGTAGGGACTAAAACGACTGAAAAAATATGAAATATAATAAAAGTTCGAAGAAAAGATTCTCGTTTTTTATTTATTTAATCTCTCATTTTCATGAAAAGAACGTAATCGAAATAATTGTGTCTCAAAAGCATTTTTATAATCTGATACCGAGTAGGATTAAAAAAATCAATAATCATCGTAGGACATTATGTAGTTAGGATAAAACAAATAAAATTAAAGTGCATAATATTAAATTTTTTGATTCCGAAAATATTTGTTGAATGCGGAAAAGAAGTCCAAATGTTACAACTGTCAGTCAAAAATTAAAATTTGTTTCCACTTTCGTTAAAATAAATTGACAAATGTCATGACTTTCAATAAAAAAATGTCAGAGTTTAAAAAAGAATGAAATCGTTTATTTTTTTCTTGTAAAACAACCAAATGAAATGTAATCAATAATTTGTGAATGAATGCCTCATAAAGCCCGATTTCTTAACATACGTTGTACATTGAATTTCACATAAATGTACCAAACAAAAATTTGTACAAGTTTATATCTTCTCTAATTTATTATATGAAAAATGAATTTTTTATGACTTCAAATTTGTTAATTTTATATGAATTTAATTGAATTTCAAACATTATTTGAGTTTTGACTTATTCAATTAAATAAAAACCTGTATTCTCGTTTTTGGCAAGTAGCACGGGTTGAATCACATCTGGACTTATTGTAGCTGGTAGATTGTTATGATCGGTCATCTTCAAGCACAATTCCGTCACACGTTTGCGGATGCACTTGCCGCGATGTTGGACCAGTCGCGGATGTACGGTGTTTCTTCGACGCGGTTTGCGACGATCGTTCGAGTCGGGGTATTTTTTGACATGATGCTCACGCGGTGCAAACGAGAATGACATTGCACGCGTACCGGCATGTCGCCTCGACAAAATGCTTGCGTCTCGCGCTGGAGGTAATGGAAACTCTGGCACATCCATGAATAAATAGCTGTTTCAAGATTTTCGTCTGTAGCATATTCAATTGAAAATTCGACTGAAACATTTGTTCATAACTAAAACTGCAATCAGAACGTTTAAATCAATAGTGTTTGTCAATATCAAATATTTAAATATAGTTTGAGTATAACCATTTTGATATTAAATAAAATTGACCATTGTTATATGATTAATTTATCCAATATCATACACATCGAATAACAACCTATAAACGTTAATATATACCAATAAGAATTTTTAATCATTCAAACAAAATAGTTCAGCCAAATTGAAAATAACATGCAATCTAATTGGATATCATTGCATTCAACATTTTAGTGCACCCAATTGTAGAAACAATTTTCTAATACATTTTCGCCTGATACTATTTATATATGAACTTCTATTTTTTAATAAATTTAATTAATTTTATTCAATCGTTTTCACTTGACGTAGTTCCAGCGGAGAGGCCAGAAAAACAGAAAGGAAATTGACCATTTTGTTTCTGAGATATTTGTCTCGAAAAATCGATTTTTTTGCATAACGTCTTATGCAGCGTCGGTGTTGAAGCAGACATTATTTTTTATTTCAAATCAAACAAAATGTCAGATTTTTTCAACAAACTGACATAACTAATTTAAAATATTGAACATTACTTTGACAAAGTTTAAAAAATATTGGCCACCCAGTTTAGGAAATCACGTTAAATTCATTTTCAAGTTGAAAATGGCTGATTGTGATTGGTTGGCTGTAATTCGATCCAAAAGTTTATACTCAAAAAATATAAGAATCGCTCAAAAGCCACACTAAAATTATTCAGTATTTCAACGTTTCCTTTTCCATTTTTACTATAATTTTCCCGATATGTTTATAAAAATGCATAATATAAACTTTTGGCTTTGATCGTCACACGCTGGGACCACCTCAAATCTTTTGCAAAAATCTAAACAATAGATTTTTGTTTTTCAACAATTAATTAACTAAAACTTCAGTTTCAAATTTGTTCTCCAAGTTATACTTTCATTAATTGTTCTCTTCACAATTAAACAATCAGTTCTTTTAAAAGCAAAAGTTTTACTTACAGATATTTGTTTTCATAGCGGAAGATATCATTCATGTTTCACTTGTCGAACCTTGTTGCGCGATAGACTTAGAAAGATAGTAGCGATAGATATTTTCCATCAACATGCTGTTTACGAGTCTACCTATTCGCGAAGCAAAGGAAAAGCGAATCATAAGGTAACACGCATTTGCATTCGATCAATTAAATCGCTGCACATGAGACACAACACGTGTTTTCAATGTGACATTGTAGCATCAGTAGTGGAATTTGATCATAACGCTCGATATATCACTACACCAAAAAGATGTTTTCAGTTTTGTTTCAATGTAAATATTCGTGCTAGTTTATTAAAAACTGGAATTCAATGAAAAAGAGTACACAGAAATAATGTAGTGTTTGTACTATCAATTGTTTGATGTAAAAGAAATTTAAATTGTGTTTATTTCCGTTCAGGGTGGTGTGATCGAAAAGAAATTTAGTGTGCATACTGATCGTCGCGATTTGCTGTACTTGATATATTTGGAGATCGTATGAAGAAAGGGCGGAGTTTTCTCTACCTATCGATGAACTATTATTAGTATCGCAAGTTTATAATCGATCATGGAATATTGCATGCTATCGTGTAAAGGCGACAAGATGCGAGATCAAATTACATTGCCACATGAACTGCATCGTAATTTTAGTTGACATCCTGTAAATCTTCACGTTGAAAGCTGTACTGAAATACTATATCTAGTCAGAAAACATTGATTTTCAAAATTATCAAACGGAAATGCTACTATTCATTGACCAATTCAAAAAATATTTCGTTTATTTAGTAATTATTTGATTATATTCTAATTGGTATAAATAATATATTTTTCATATATTTGGTAATAATATATTTGGATATATTTAATAATATAAAAAAATAATAATAGAATCAAAAGAGTTAAAAATAACACTCGTAAACGTTAATGAACTCGGAGCAATAAATTTATTCAAAGAAATGAAAATTTTAATAACAAATCTTGCAAACATATTATAATTAGTTTGATAAGTTGAATATGTATTAAATTTTAAGGGGAAAATTATTTCAAAAGTAATAATAATTACTGAATCTTTTTAGTAACATTATTATTTGCATTTTAACAGTAACATTTGACAATTTTTTGCTGCCAGCCTGTTACAATTGTTACGTCAAACCATCGTCATCCACTAAATGTATGAAAATCACGCATGACGCAAAAACTAATTGAATTTATAAACGAAAATAATAGGACTGCCTATTAACATTTTTATCATTTAAAGAGTATATCTTCATTAACAGAGTTTTACAAGTCGCTAATAAAAAATAATTAGTTTTAAACCTTGGCTTATCATCATTTTGTTTGTCAGTTTGAATTTAATTAGCTCGTTTAGAAATTTTGTAGGACAATAAATTTCACAAACAATAAATTAATCAGTCAAATGAAAAGTTGAATATTATTATTAGTGCAAAAATTCTTGTTTATAAAAACACTGAGTGTAATGATAACAACAATTAGAAAAAAGGTTCATTTTGGTAGTTAGATGAAGATTTCAATGATTGCAAATGAGATATATTGTAGTGAAAATGGAAACAATAAAAACTCGGGTTTCAGATTCACAACACTCGTCCCTGTAGATTTGCGCGAGCGCATCGATCCGTACGGTTCATGCATGTGCGTTAGTTTTTCTGCATTGTGTATTTCAGGTTGACGTTCGTCAGCATGTCTGCTGATTAGTTTAACCCTTATTATTTATTGGTGTTTCTCGCAAAAATTGTCGGTCTCCAGGTAATTAATTTTTGCGGATTTTAAATATTATAGAAGTCACGAATTATATATTGTCTTTTGTCACAAAATTAAAATCATTATCGTATTGAAGATGTTTACATTTGATCGTTCAAAAATGAATATACAACTTGAATCATAACGCATGCATGCTGCTACATCAATGGTATTCAGATACGTAATATTTTGCACACGCTAGGCTAATATGCCGACAGCAGCGCTACCTGCAAAAATAACTTTTTTGTAAAGAAATAGTATTTGCCTAATATCTGCCTTAAAAGTGTTACTTTTTGTAGCTGTTTTCATCCACGAAACTCTACGAAATTCCGTGGCTATATGTTATGAAAAAAATCAATTTAGTGTCAGAGAATGTGAGAATTTAGCTCAAACGGTGATTTAACGCGGCAAACGTCAGCGCCATGACGCTGGACTTTCTATTGACTGATAACAATTGTTATCGGCTCCTATAAAAATAAGACATTTTTTAAGACAATATTCCAACTAATTTATTATTTGTATTTAATCTCAGTACAAAAATAAGAGGACATCCCAAAACTTTTGGACTTTTTCAAAACAATCATAACTTTGACAAATTCGAGAAAAGAGAAGTGAAAATAAATCATTTGAACACTTTCAAGACTAAAATAAAAATAAAAAAGAATGAATCAATGAAATTAAATATAAGCTGAAAAAAAATGTACAGGTTCCTTCTAATTGTTGTGTTCCATATAATTAGCATAGCCACTTAAAGTAACACCTTTAGGGCGGTAGGAAAGAAAATTAATCGTTTACTACGTCACGGAAATACAACTTAGTTCATGGGTTTTCAGCCCTCGCTTCAATCTGGCCTTAAATCCCACTAGCCATACGCAGAGAGAAAAATCAAGGGGGAGAATATCTTAACGTTTCATACTTTAATTCCTTTATTTTCAAATGTGTTATAAAAAAATAACCTTATTAATACATCAATTTTAAGGTTTTATTTCTATGATACGATTCCAGTAATAAAAATATAATGAATTCGGAAATTAAACATTGTACATAGAAAAAAAAGAAAATACGATAAAAAAGTATGCCTACACGTGCAGTTTTAATTTCTCGAGGTCCACGATAATATCCTTTGAGTGTCAAGTTATGGACATTCAAGATTTCGATAACAAGCATTGAGTGTCATGAAATAATCCCATGACACTGGAGAAATTATATGTCGACTATTTATATATCTATTTTTAATAAGTAAACTGCTTTCGAAAGAAAAAGAATACAAGTTCACTAGTTTTTATATCATCATTACCCTGATAACTACATTTATGTAAATTTCTCACAAACTTTACATAAATACTATACACAAATTTACATAAATCTAATTTAAAAATTAAAAAATCTTTAAGTTCTTGAAAAACCAAAAGTTATTTTTTGACATTTTTATGAATTTGAACGAACATTTATTTTAAAAATATTGAATGCAAATTATTCATGAAAATGTATGACAATGAGGAGTTATAGATTTGCGTACATTTTTTGAAAATGCTTTGCATTTGGTAATTAGGATAGTTTTCAATCCCGGATAAAGTCAAATAATTGTTTTGAATGTTTCATAACCAATGCCTTGATTATGAAAACAATTCATAACTGTTCTGTTAAATGTTATAATTTTGAAGCCTTACGACTGCAAACGTGGAAACTCAGAATAAAAAAATTGATCATGAAAGTTAAAATGTTGACAATGAACGAAAATTTATAATTGTTTTTATGAATGGCATAATCTAATTTTTTATTATGGTTTTCTTCGTTTTGTTAGGCTGAAAAATACAACTGAAGCACCAATTATGAAAAATTCAAAACAATTATTTGATTTTAACCAGGAAAGCTATGCTCACTTGGTTTTTCTTTCCGTGTAGAAAGTCGCATTTTCGTGGCTGGTAGCACAATGTACTATACAAAATGTATTAGTGGTTGATGTGAACGAAAGTGGTAAAGCAAAACATTCAAAATATCAAAAATGTCAGAGTAAAGTAGTAAATTGTGTTGGTACGTTTTTTCGCACAAATTTTTTTACATAAAAATGTTAATCAGAAATTTCCTACTATGTGCTCATTCAAATCAAATTTTCTATTACTAAATGTACAATTTTATTATATGTTATATATATATGTAAACATATGTACACTTTATCAAAAAATACAGTGCATGCATATGTGTAACTCAGTAGTATTATGATGACAATCTGTAAATCAAATTAGAATGTTAACTGTTCAGAACAGCATGTAATCCTAATATTATTTGCATATCGCTAACAACCACTTCAATTGTTAATCCTTAAACATTTTCGAACTCACTCCAGTGAGGCTAAAAGGAGATAATATTCTATTCTCATTCAGAAAATGATTTTACAAAATTATTCTTTTCCATTGTATAATAATGATATAATAAGAAATAATAATGTCATATGAATTTATTTGTTGAATAATTTGTTTTCAATGCAAAGTTCAAATATAATTCTTGGCTCAGATAACTCAATGAACCTTGGGAATGATATACTTAGAACAAGAATTTTTGAACTAACGAAATATAATGATAACAATGAATAATGATAATTCTAGGTAATGCGCCATCGATGGCGCAAGTGTTTGGTCTGGGTGGGCTGTGTTTGCTCAATTCTAATCACAGTGCGACTTTTGTTTGGCAAAGGTTTGGCATGCTATTCAAAATTATTTGCCTTCTGTAAGGACCACGAAAACACATACAATATAAATCCAAACACTGAGCAGTTCAGTGCAGGTAGCTATATGGCCGGGCGTCGGCCGCACAATGTTAGTTTCTGTCGGTGGCAGTATGAGCTGCCCTTGCAGTTACCATATCTTGCTGACAGGGTTTCCGGAAGTCCGGAACGGGGCGACAAAAGTTCATATCGAGTGCTTTCGTCGGTGATCGAAGCTTTCGCTGGTCAAACGAACAAACTCCCAGCGCTAACTTTTTGCACCCATGCAACGGCAGATCAAGTTTATAATATCGTAGAAATCGTTAGAAGATGGGAAGGTCCAGTTAGTCTGTCCGTCTTTGTTCCTGGCGCAGATGCCGGGTTGTCTGTTGCCTTACTTGATCGAGCTTGTAAATGCGAGCCTGCGATGGAAAAGGTAAATTAGATTACACCCACACGTAGGTACTATTCTAAACAAAAAAAAAAAAGAAGCAAGAAAAACAATTAACGTGCTTTATTGTAGATAGAAGACAGTTTGATAAGCGTTGTTGACGTCAGCAAAGGTTTAATCTAAATTTATTCTTCAGGTGTCTGTCCATTTCATTTTCCCTGTTACACATCCTCCAACGTTATCAGGGTCTTATAATGGAGAAGGTGATTGTCTTGCTTTAGATTTTCATCTGAAAGAGTCCGTTACGGTGAGAGAAAAGTTGGCAATGACGTATCCCATAAATGTTGCGAGGAACGTTGCTAGGAAGCACGCTGATACTGTCAGAGTGATGGTATCGGACATCGAGCTGCTGCCCAGCGAGAGATTGGCCTCGAGTTTCATGAAAATGGTTCAGGGTAGAGTCGTAAAGACCGGAGTCGTTTTTGCAGTGCCAGTTTTTGAAATTGAGGCTGCAGAAGAGCCACCGAAAAATAAGCAACAACTTCTTCTTGCTTGCAAGATGGGAACGGCGGGCTATTTTCATAGGTGATGAAATTATGACGAAATTAATGTTACACCAATACAAAGTTGTCAAGTTGTCCGCCCTCAACTTGTTCACGCTGTTAAGGTAGTTCCAGCGATAAAGCGTTTATGCCAGAATTTCTGAAAATTTAAATCATGTGTTCTGCTGCATAACACATGTTTTTTAACAAAATTGTAGAAAAATTGACCATTTCGTTTCTGAGATATTTTTGTCTCAAAAAATCAATGTTTTTGCATAACGTCTTGCATGCAGCGTCGGTGTTGAAGCAAACATTATTTTTTATGTCAGATTTTTTTTAATAAACTAACATAACTAACTTTAAATATTGAACACTACTTTGGTGAAGTTTGAAAAATATTGGCCACCCAGTTTAGGCAATCACGTTAATTCATTTTCAAGTTGAAAATGGCTGATTGTGATTGGTTGGCTATAATTCGATCCAAAAGTTTATACTCCCAAAATATGAAAATCGCTCAAAAACAATTTAAAATTTTTTGACACGAAAATAATGTAGTATTTCATGATTCTCTTTTCATGTTTCGTTATAATCTTCCTTATATGTTTATAAAAATTCATAATATAAACTTTTGTTTTGATTGTCATGTTGATGGAACTATCTTTCAAGTTGTTCACTAGGTTCTTTGTCAAATTATTTTCTTTTTCTTAACTTCAATTCAGGATCGTATACATATTTGGGTGTTTATGAACTTGTGCAGATTATATTATTAAAGTTTTTAAACATTGAAAATTAGTACAATTTTATTATATTAATTAATTATCATACATGCTTATTTATTATTTTTTATCACTTTTAATAATCGAATAAATTAAGTATATTTTCATTCATTTTAAAATTCAGTTCAGAGAGATTGTAGGTAACATGTTTTTTCCTTTTCCTTTCCATAGTTAAAATCTTAATAGAAAATGGTCTATATTTTGAAAATGTCCAATAAATGATCAATTGTTTAATATGTTTTATGAAGTTAAACAGTTAAGCAAAATATATAACACAAAACGCAAGGCACACTAAAGGAACTAGCAACTAGCTATAGAGCTGTTACTTTTTTGTGATTGGCTGTCGTTCCCCCATATTATTTGGACAAGTTCGCAGCGATTAAATCTCAATTGCAGACAACTTAACAACTTTGACCATATAATTTGATTATAATTTAGTTTACAAGTTTATAAACTATATTCAAAATTTGTTCAACATAATTGAATAAATTTTATAATAATTATAAATAACAAAATGCAAATGTTACATATTTATATTTTTAAATATATTGATGTTTCAGATTCGTCTGCCCTCATTGTCAAAGATTTCCTGGCCTGACGCGTTGGATGTTGACTCCAGATCGAGGAAGAGCAACTCCACTGTTAGACACTAGAAGAGAAGTTCCTCATCACAGGTGGGAACCAGTTTTTATTGGTACTAAAGACGATCCACTTTACACTGAAGATATGACTTGGGAAGGTCGTCAGGATAAAATGGTCCAGGTATACTAATATCACAGAAATACTAAAACTTCAAACACATGTATATCTTATAAACAATGAATATATTGTATGTTTGTTTAGATGTTTGAGATGTGCCTGTTAGATTATCATCTTATAGTCCTAGATGGTGTATTTCTTGTACACACGCCTGGTATCAAACGCAAACCAACGAATCATGTGGATAAATTAAAGGAACGGTTCAGGCCCTACGAAAGGCAAAACTCACGAATCTATCAGAGCGTCACAAGACGTTTGCTCAAGTTACATCGCACAGACAGGAAATGTAGACAATAAACACGATATTTTATATACAAATTATGAAACCAAAATTACATGGTTTGAATGAACAATTTCTTCAATTATATATGACTGCTATGAATAGTTCCTGACTAATGCTCATTTGACAGAAATGCTTGCCTGTGAGATAATATTTCAATTCGCACTTCAAACAGAAATGTATCTTAATGATTCGTAATCATTAATCAATCGTACATTGGGATTGTAACGATACAATGTGATAATAAGTGAATTGAAAAAGAATAGAATTGCAGCAGCATCGAGATAGTTATCAAAAAATTTTTTGGTAATTCTTGATCAGTAATTCTGTATATCAATAATGATACTTTGAGTAATGTAGATTTAGAAAAATTCTATCATTAGATATAAGATAGAGTTGAATTATGTTTTTCAAAACATAAATCAAATTTTATTATTGATTTTTAAATCTTGGCTTGGAGGTTGTAGAAAATAATATAGTCCTAAGTGATATCTATATGCGTGATAGCACTCATGAATTTTTATGTAACACAAAATATGAAACAAAAATATGTAACGATATCAATTCAGGATATTTGTCAAGTGTAAAAATTAGGGAGCAAAAGCTTTGACAATAGAAAAGTGCATTACGAATTAAAATTTAATGAGTTCTATAAATTTAAGATATTTTATAAAAACTTGTAAATTAAGAATTGAATAATTAGTGCATTTCATTTAAAAGTTTCATTATCGTATGCTGTAAAAATATTCTCCGGAGTACCACAAAACGTTCAATCGATATATTTTTTTCGTTTATATACACAGTACAGGAAAGCAATTTTTTATATCCCTCATATGAGAAAAAGTAAACAACGTTATTTTCTGTGGTAAACTTGAATGTGTTTAAAATATTGCTATTCAGGAAGTAAGAGTCACAATGCAGCCCTATAAATAAAGCTTCTGACAATAAAATCTGAAAATATCTTTTTCTTGTACCTTTATTAAAACTATATAGATATATTTTAACACGTTTTTCATATTTTATAACTGATATTTTTTATAATTATATTTAATTTCAAAATATTTAATATCAATTATGTTCTGAATTTTTTCAGTTTCAAAAATAAAGATTTGGTTCTTGATCGATTTAGTTTATGTACTGTGATAAGTTTCATGTTTTTTTCTCCTTTTTTTGTATAATAATAAATAAGTAAGTTAACGTAGATGTTGGTTTTTTTATGTGGCAAACGGATATTATCGTAATTGTTCTTTGTGTAGAATACAATTCAAATTTATTTTCCTACTGTTCATTCTTCAAAATCAATTTCAAGTTCCAATTGCACTTTTTTCTAGACAGCGAAATGAAGTTTCCAAGGGAGCACCTTCATTATTTATGATCATCTGTGAACTTTTTTAACCCACTCAATCGATTTTTTTTTCAAGAAACATCGTCGTATTTTGTAGAATATAAATTGTAACTTTACTTTGAAGTTTGATGCCATGCACTTTATTTATCATTTCTGCTACCGTAAATTCAGCATGTTCTAAGTCATTTCATAAATGCTATGACAATTATAATCATTCTGAAATGGGTGAGAAATATGCCATTCACGAAAAAAATCAATAGTATTCAAATAAATTACTTTTTTTAGTAACGTTTGAAAATCTTAGAACGTAAAAAAAGTTATCATATACTATGATAAAACTTATCTGCTAAATACATTGATATAGGGCAACTGTACTACAAGCGTTGTATTACGCAATGTGTAGCATATGCTGATACACAATTTGAAACAAAAAAAATAGAGGGAAAATTTTAAGGCGAAGTCTAGCCATTAACGTGTTAAAAGGGCAAAGTTGATCTTTTTTTTTTAGGAAAAACAAATGAAGTAATATGATCAGATTTTTACGATGATTATCCATTACTAAAACAGTTGGCCAGGATCAAAAAAAATTATTGAAATGAATTTTGTTGAGCAAAAATTTTCTACACTCTCAACGTAGGTAGCAAGAGTAAACAAATATCAATACTTGTTGATATTTGTTGTTACAATATTGCCATGGTCCTTTTAATAACAAATATAATAATGATAAAAATTACGTATAATAGAAGTTCAGGAACAAAGGTTGGTAAAATAATATTCCAGTTCTGGAAATCAATTAAAAAGCTTTTTAATAAAGAGAGGGTTCAAAGCTCAATATGTAACGTTTGTGACAAATGTGTCCTTTTATTCAAAGTCATTATTTGCGATATATACTCTCTATTTCATTTACCCCATCACATCAATTACTTTCCTCATCCAATTACCAATATCAAATGTTAAATTTACAAGCTAGCTATTCATTTGATAGCAAAAATAATCAGAATAAAAAAAAAAAAAAAAAATCCTGCGTCTTAACATTGTACTGATGATCATAGTCACATCTACGTATACATTCATTAAACTGCTTATTAAGGTGTTGTTTTTTTTTTTTTTCAATTTAATCTCCAGATAAATTGAAATAAAATCAGATATTTATGTAATTACGAAGGGTAAAATTGAGGGTGATAGTTATATGGGTTTCACATAAAAATAATTTTCTGTGAGCAAACAATGTCAAAATTAAATTCAGTATCTAAAAGTGTATCAACAGTTCCATTGATTTTTCTTTTATTTTGTATCTTCTAAATGTTTCATTCTTTATCAGAAATTGTATGGCTATATAAAATGCTGTGACGTCAAAGCAACTTGTTGCTCAATTTTTCTTGTATTAGAAGGGTGATGACGAATTCGTAAAAAAGTTTTGAGTATCAAAATTTCAAGTATATCCTCAAGGGTAACAAAAAGTTATCGTGGAAGATACACAAACAGTGCAAAAATACTATTTGCAATAAAAAATATTAAGGGTGGAATAAAAAATCGAAGAAAAATGAATGGACGTAGAAACGTTACTTATTGTTGATTTGTATTGGGATATCAAAATTTGAATGTTGTTTAAATGTTGGTAAATTTGTTCGATTGAAAAGCGCATAACAAAAGTTAACGCAGTTTGCGCTAAAATTGTACAGAAACGCGCGCCAGCTAGGGCGGTGCCGATGCCACGCCTCTCGCATCTATATAAACTTGAGAGTCTTGACACGACGTCACACTATTCGTTACGCCGGAAGAACTGCCGGTCCGAAATATTAAAAAGGACATATCTGTTTGAGCGAATTTTTGGATCTTAAATAGTTTTTGTGCAAGTGACTTCGTACATTCGTCATCATTCGAAGATGAAGATTAGACTACTAACACTCGCTTGCATCGTGCTCATTTTAGTCGATAATACTTATGGTGGACCATACATTGATGATGGTGAAAATTTAATGATATTATACATTTTTATTTCATTTTTTATTTTTTACATTTTAATTTCATACTTTGAATGTCAGTTGAAACTAGTTGTTATCGCTATCAATTTCATCTCACACGTTCTAGATGAGATGTCAAAATATAACACATATTGTGATCAGCAAAATGTGCAACTCGTTGATTAAAAAAGTTTTTCGAAGTAAATTTCAAACAACTATTTGAAACAAGTAGGAAAATGATAAAAAAAAATTTCAAACAAATGTTTATATTATTTTTATCAATATAAACAGGCATGCATGACTAGTGTACGGTTTTACAGATTTGACATTCATTCTAAGCCCAAAAAATACAATTTCATAAAATAAAATTTTATACTGGAACATTTAACGAAAATTAAAATAAGAAGACAAGAATATTTAATTTTTGCGAGGTATAGTCAAGTTAACGAAATTAAGGTCTGAAAGTTTTTGGTAATTTTTGTCTTTGTTTAATGTTGTTATTGATATTATGTAGTAAAAAAGAGAGAACAGTATTAGTTCGGCAGATTGTAGCCAATATAACAAAATGGTTTCCGAATTAAAAAAAGTAAATATTAATTTTTTTGATGAAATTTCGCATTTTTTAATTATAGAGAGTAGAAATAAATTCAGGGAGATATTATTAAAATTTATATTTAACAATATTCGAGAAATTATTGTAAAGCTGGAAAAGCTCAACGACAGAATAAATTATTTCCTGTGGCAATGAAATTGGAATTTAGTTTGAAATTGGTTTCAAGTGGAGGAAATCAACGTCAAATCAGAACCGGAATGCCAGATCTTGCTACAATCAATGCGTTGAGAGAATTTTGTACAACACTATCTCAAATTCCAAGTGTCACGTGAAAACCTGCAAAATATAAACTATTTATTTATTACAATATATAATAATTTCTTTTATTGTTATATTATTCAACTTTTGAATATTTTACCATACTCTGTAAACCTGAATAAGTGAAATTCACTTACAATAAGTGAA
>JAAMPD010000716.1:0-38994 GCA_025266255.1 Trissolcus basalis | reverse complement strand
AAAAAAAACAAAAAAAAGAAGATAAGAAAAGTAAAAGGTAAAAACTAAAAACTATTCTCCGTCCACCGCCTATACTAAATTTCGCCCGCTATTTATACTAACTTCCCGACCTTATTTTTTTATTCTATTTTAATTTCCTGTCTGAGGTTTGTTTTTCTTTTTTTTGTTCCCGCGAGTTCTTTTCCCATTTGGTTCGGGTGTTTTTCATTGCAGGCATCAGCTCCATTGAAAGCATTTTCATCCGGAGAAATGTTGGCGCGGGATTAATATTTCATGATAACTACGTCGGACAGGATTTTGCACTGCACCGGAAACTAAACATGTTGTGTCGGTGAGATCGACATCATTCAAATGCACACCAGATGAAAAATGAATTGATTAGAACGAGAGCTCTCGTTCAAAAAGCATCAAAACCTTCGTTGCTTTGATCGAGCCTTCCTTGCACTTGTTTCCTCTCCGCCCCTTTGTTTTTTTTTCCGCCCCTCAAAATCTTTTTCACCCCTTCCCAATTCCGACGGATCATATATCCCACTAATTCCAACTCCTCTTCATTTTTTCCCTCCTTTTTTTCCTTTTTAAAAACGTTTAAAAACTTTTCATTCGACCCGCACAAAGTTAAACTCTGGTTATTATTTTGATTTGATTTACTGAAATTATCACTGTGGATTGAAGGTTACGTTTGTTTTGTACAGGTCATATTTCACTCTTTACGCGTCTATTGAGGCAAGTGTGAACCATTTAATACAGCCATGATATTTACATACAATGTCCATTCGGTTCACAGAATTGCAATTTCAGTTATTGGAATTTAATCTTGGCTGCAATTTATTGTAATTGCAGAGTAGCTAGCTGTGCCCGAAAATTAACCACTTTTTCACAAGCTCCAACTTGATTATCATTTTCAATTCGATATTTATCTCAATTTCTAAAATCCCCCCCCTCCCCTTCCTGAACTTTTAGTAAGTAGATGTAATAATAAACGGGTAGCTCATTTGTTTAGGATACTTGTGTGACGTCACGGCGCATTGTACTCGCGATTCTTCTTCAATGAACGTGACGTTGTCTACGATGAGGTTGATGGTGTAGTAAAATTAGAGTCGTGTGAAACGGGGACAAGATATGATGTTGAGAGAGAAAAAAAAGGGGCTGGGGCACATGCAATTAAAAGCGGCGGTGTGCCATCTCTGTTGAAAGCACGTTCGCGAACGTGAGCCTAGCGTGCATCATTAGTTAAGCAAAGTCTCGACGTCGTCGATCTACCAACAAAGTGAGAAGGATATATAACCGCAAAAAATCTTGTCTCGCTGGTTATTTTTTCATAAACAAAAGTTGTGCGACGGAGATATTCAGCTAATTTTCATGTGATTTGTTAGAATCAAACAGTTTCAGTTGAATTTTTGATTATTGTTTTTATCATAATGTTTTTTATAAAATACGCAATATAGGGTGAAAATGATCAGTAATAGGTAAACATGACCAACTTACAAAAGCAAATAAAAACTTTCAGTAAGACTTTTGTTGTAACTTCTTGTAACAATGAGTTGTTTAGATGTTAATTGCAATATAGAATTATTAAAAACAATTTCATATGCTTTTATTTGTTTGATAATTTGATCTAATCATTTTTACCCGGTCTCACCCTATAAATTTGTGAATTAAAAATTTTAAAATCAAAATTTGCAAAATTAAACAATGTTTCAGTGTATTTTGTTTGTTTTGTTTTGTTTGTTAAATTTGTAAATTTATAAGTTATGTGTGGAATAAAAATGAAAAAATATTAATATAAAATTTATTTGGTGGATATATAACCCGTTAATTTGTTTGTTTTTGTGTGTGATAAAGCAGAGGATGAATTGTGTAAGAAAAATAGTGGCAATGTGGTGCTATAAAAAGGCGTCTTATTGGTGTTAAGAAAGAATGCTTCGCGGGTTCATCATGAGCGTGTTGTACATGTATAAAGATATATGCGGGGGATATTGCATGTCGCCATGTGTGCCGTCAGGGCAATTTGCACAGACCGGGGCCAATAACGATCGGCTGCTGTTGGTAAAAATGTCTCGCAAGGCGTTCATTTTTCACGCCCGCGTGTGTGCCCTGCATCTCAGAAATTTCGTTCGAACGTGCCTCTGCGGTTCGCTACATCATAAAACACACCGCCCAGACAATTGCGCGCAACATGCGATGCTAACTCAATCCAATTGCCAATTTCGTATTATGTCTAACATCATTCTGCTAACAACTTTATTTTTATACGCCAAATCTTTGATTTCACATTCGCGATCACAAATCAAATATATACATTCTTTCATATTTTCACAAATTCACCCAGGTCCAATTTTTTTTATCTTAAAATATCACAAATATTTTGATATTTTGAAATCTCAATAATTAAAACATAATATGAATTTCACATCGACGAAAATATTTATCAAAATATATAAATAGTTTATATATATATTATATATATTATATATAATAATAATAATAATATGCAAAAATATCTTTTTTATATAAGAATTATATAAGTTTATATTTCATTTATATAATCTATATTAAATATAATTGAAAATATATTCTTAAAATGATTCTTATGTATATTATATATTACATTCAATTTATATCAGATCTCGCCATTATATTTTCAAAATATAAACGTTTTATATCAGAAATTTGAAATTTTTTATTTTATTTATATGATGTATATATTAAATATAATTGAAATATATATTTGTGTCCGAGTGGGTATGAGAACAAATCATTTGAAACAATCAGGATTTTGTTGTTCCTTCTCTGCAGGCATCGACAATATAATTAAATAATGTTTGCATGTAATTAATGTTTTACGAATATTGAAAAAGTTATGAAAAAATGTCGAACAATTCATGTTTTCGTGGAGTAAATTTATAATTTGTACGATACAGTCGATAAGCACAGGGATTGGACCTAATAACGGTTGATAATAATTAATGTCACTATGTTTGACGCAACGGCAATTTATTCAACAAGAGTTGCGAAACGGAAAACAACATTTCGATTGAAATACATCGTCCTCCGTTGTTTCGTGTTTATGCAAAATCGTTAATTGTAATATATATTGCATACACAATTGTTGTTGGTGCATTGAATGTTCACGTAAAAACGAAACAAAAAAAAAAAAGAATGAAAAAAAAATTTTCACAAACACAAAAATTTATAGATGTAAAATTGGAACTTTTTCAGAAATACGCGGATCCATAGCGCCTAAATTGAACGACAAACTAGTGCGAATGTCAGCTCGTTTGGAGGAAATTGTCGTCATCCCATGTGTCGCATACGGCAAGCCACGACCTACAAATACGTAAGTACCTTCCACCAATCATTTTTAATGTCCAATCATTTTATAAAAAAAAAGAAAAATAGAAACACAACAAAATAAACATTTATAAAATAAACAAAACTGATTTTATTTTGTGTACATTTTTGTTGTACACAAAATCTGTTTGGTAAACGTTTGATTTCGCAATTTCGCGTCTCTGATTAATTCGAACGTGTCAATTGCATTGCGTTTTTGCATTTTGATGATCGCTCAAATAAGCTTCTATTGCAAAATAATCATTCCGCGCCACGAAAAATAGCTCAACTCCAGAGCCCAGCTGATAACCCCACTTAGGGAGTATGTATATATGGGAGATATATATATATATATATATATATTTGAATCTATATATGATGTTTCAGTGCGAATTCTATGTTTAAAATTAGCATTAATATGGAAAATCGAGAAACGCGCTTTGCAATCGTGCGCAAGCGCTTTGTCTCTGATTTCACAGTGTCAAGAGGTCAAACTCGAAATGAATTTCATAATAATCATGATAATTATACAATTATACATCTGATATTGTATATATTATGATAAAATATCCTATCATACAAGTACAAGAGATATATACGGATATATTTTAATTATAGAAAACAGACATGAAATATACTTCTGTAATATAAATATATAACAAACTTTTTTTGATAAAATTTATAATTATTTCATATTTTATTTATATAATTTATCGACATTTTATAAATAATTTTATAAATATAAACGTGTAAATATATTTTAATTGTATTATCTTTCATAGAAATATAATATACCTTCTATTTGATTTTATATTATTTATATAATTTATTATTGTTTTATAAATGTTTCATCAATGACTCTCATTGTATCTAAAATATATTTTGAGGTATAATTTTTGTACGTGTGGGATAAAACAATTGTTTCAACTTGATCCTGGATTTTTTTAAATAGGAATATAAAAACCAATTTGCTTCCAATGATATTTGCATTTCATAAAAAAAAATTCTAGGAAATGATGATTAAAATAAATTTACCATCAAAACGTGAACTGATAATAATGCGCCAATAATTCCTCTTTTCTGTGAAACCCAAGATAAGCTTTTTTTTTATGAAAAAGATTTATCCTAGACGTTACAAAAATGCGATTGTAAAAAAGAAAAGAAAAGAAAAAAAAGAATGAGAAGATGAGAGCGAGAGGAAGGATGTTGGAAATATAAAATAAAGCGACTGGGGAGGAATATTATGCAAAAATTGATGATTGTTGGAAAGAATTCAACGAATGAGCATACTTGTTCTGACGGAATTTGAGCCGTAGCGATGAGATTGGGCGTGCGATATATAGATCGGTTGGAAGAAAAATTGGTGCATTCCGTACGTGACATTCGGTGTAAGCAGTTTGTAAGTGCTAGTGAAAGGCACAGAGTAGATCGTCATAAATCAAGATATCGCGCATTCCCGGTTGTTTCGCAGCAGCGCCCAAAATCCCAGATCGAATAAATACGTCAAACATGCATTAACGAGCTGAAATATTTCATGAGCCGGCGCTATTCCTTTATAATGAATTCGAATTTTGATCGAACGGTTATATATAGCCGGCAAGTATAAAAAGTAAATTAGGACTGATTGAGGATGAGGAAAAGCGGATAATGCAGGAGAGATGAAAACGGGGCCATCATGGCTGAGGATAGAGGGCGCCAGTTTCGTCGGAGCGAGAGAGACACGTGCTCGTCTGTGTGTGTATGGGTAGCGCAAACAAACCGACCGCTGATTACAGAGACTCTGCTTCTGACAGCCCATCAAATATTCCGCATTTACGTCACTGCTTGTGTGCTCTGACGCTACGCCCTCGCGCACCCACTCCATCTCCTTTTCTCATCCCGCTGTCGCGCATTTTCCATCCCAAGATTCGATTATCTTACAACCAGCTAAATCTCGCTCCCGAGATAAGATAAACACACTTGATGATATCGCACCGATAACAACGCGCGTCTTGCCAATCACATTTTACAATCTATCCTCTCGCTCTCTCTCTCTGACAACTCTTGTTTATTTATTTATCGATTTATTATTTTCGGCTCATGACGAAAATCAATAGTCACCATACTGCGAAAAATTTACCACGTTAATTGAACTTTTTTTTTGTTTTTAGTTCTGGAGTATATATATAGATAGTATAACAGGAAATGTAGTAGTAACTATTATATTTCCAGTTATCATAACTGTATTCAGTTTGAATATATTTTCTAGTTCGTTTTTTGATCAACTCTAAATTTTTACCATATTTATATATATATATATTTGAACTATATTTGTTTGAATCAAATCAAACGAATTGCAAAATTTGATTCATCCGTTAATTAACAAAATAAATAAGAAAAATTCTATAGGTTATACGTCAACTAATCAGTTCTCACATGAATGAAAATATATTTTTAATTGTATTTAATATGTCTATTATATAAATAAAATATAAACGTATATAAACCGTTTATATTTTGAATATAAAGAAAAAGATCTTAGATAAATTAAATATAAATTATTTTTATAATATATATACATAAAATTTATTAAAGATATATTTTTCGCATATATTTTGGCACATATTTGCATTATATATTATATAAATAAAATATCAACTTATATATTTTGTATAGAAACCAAAAATATTTTTAATATAAATCGATAAGATCTCATATAAAATAAATATAAATTATATCAAAAAAACATATTATAATTACATGAAAAATATATAACAACTATAATTCCTTATTTGATGTTACTAAATTGCCAAGTTGACATATGAATGAGCTCGACTAGATTTTTCTTGATTAAAAATTGAATTCTTATTTTCTATAAAAAAATACCGATTTTTTTTATCAGTGCAACAATTTATTGTTGTCATACAAATTTCATCCATCTCTTTTTTCTTTCCGACCAAATTCAATTCACCAAGACAAATTTTACATCGATCATTTTTCATATATTTTCTTTTTTTATATAATCCCCAACGAAACCACAAGACGAATTATTTTAAAGCGCACTTTATTTCTGGTCGTAACCGTGTTTGAGATCAACCATCGAG
Source organism: Trissolcus basalis (assembly GCA_025266255.1). Taxonomy (NCBI): domain Eukaryota; kingdom Metazoa; phylum Arthropoda; class Insecta; order Hymenoptera; family Scelionidae; genus Trissolcus; species Trissolcus basalis. Next base: position 32,581 of record JAAMPD010000716.1, on the reverse strand, counting down.
AGGTCGGGCGCGAAAATCAAATTGTCGGTCAATTTTCTAACTCTTGGCCGCGCGCTCTGCGTCGTGGGGTATAAGCGCAAATTTTGATCTGATTATTGTTATAGCGATTTGATCCAATTATTTTGCGAATCAATATCACGCTGGGCCGTTAAACTTTTTAATTGATTGCTTCTCTGCCGGCGACGACGTCTGGCGCTCGCGCGTCGAATTTGATCCATCTTAATATCCGTCGAGAAATTGTGCAAACATAACACGTACGACCAACTTGGCAAATTCGAAATAGATCACACGTCAGAGTTACGTGGCGTGCAATACACTCCGAATTGTTTTGGCGCGAGCAAACTTTTACTTGTTCGTCAGAGGACAACGAAAAGAAACAGAGGGGGGGGGGGGGGAAAAGGGGAGGAGGGAGAAGAGGGGGGGGGGGGGGTGCGAAGATGAAACATCAGGTATATCGTCAATTGGCACTGCNCTTTTTTGTCTCATCGAGGGGAGAAACTCTTGCGGCAACAAAAAAAAGCGTCAAGTGGTTTTCAAGTCAATAAAAAAATTATCCTTGCACGTACACATAAAAGCCCACGACAACGTATATGAAAAAAAAGCTCGAGCTCGTTCAAAAGTGTGTGGTGCGCAACGCTTCAAAATTATTATGCGAAGATGATTTTTTCTTTTTTTTTTCTTCTCAGTCGCTGACGCGCAGTGATAAATTCAAAATTAATGCCTCCAACGGGGTCGACGGATTTACAGTAAATTTAACAATTTTAATAATGCTCATATGAGGAAAAAACGAAGGGGACAAGCGATAAGTGAAAGATTTTTTTTTCTTTTCAAGTATAAGGAAATTTTGTACGGCCATTAAATGTCGAGCTGATAGTGGCGAATTTCGTTCATTTATTTTTATAACGGCGCGGCGGGTTTTCTCGACGAGCTTTCAAAGTCAGAGCTAAAGTTATTGAAGGAAAAAAGTCTGCGAGGCGTGAAAGGAAAACAGCGGAAAACTAAAAGGGGTCGAATCAGAGAGAAAACGCGGAGACAGAGAGAAGCGGGCAGCAAGTAACATAAAAAGCTTCGAGTGCGCGGTAAACATTCAGTGTGTAATTCGGTCTTCAAAGAACACTTGGACGATAATCTCGTGCGGAGCGAACGAGAATAAAAAAAAGAGAGAAAACGAGGCGACGATTAATATGAAAGGCGAGGCTGAGAAACGCACCGCTGAAAAACATTTTCTGCCGTTTATTTTTCGAAACCGCGACGTGGAAAGACACGAGCTTTGGTTTTAATTAGCATCAGAGATACACTTTTATCCTCAGGCATGAAGAATCCTCGGGTTTTAGAATTTATACGCTCGCCCTACCCTCGCTTTTTTATCCAACAAGACATGTAACCCTTTTAATCATTTTTTGTTTCAATGTTTTTTTTTCAGTTCTCTGTTCGGTCATTTTTGTATCGTCAGAAGTGTATTCAAACACGCAACTGCGCTTTCTTAATTTGTATCGCCCCCTCCCCCTCTCCGTTCTCCCGCCCTTTTTTCGCCTCTGGTTTTCAAAAGCGCGGCAACAATTTTCCGCGTTTGAGATTACGAGATGTGCCGGGCGATAAATTGTTCATGAGTTCCACAGTTTTTGAATGAATTATTCAAGCGCGTATTTTCTGTTGCTCGTCAATGAATTAAGCAGCCGTTTGAGGGCAATCTAATTGCCCGACTTTAAGTTTTGATACAATTTTTTTTACATTATTGCCATCATATTACGAATTTCATTTAGTTTTGTATTTTGCATGATAAATTATTCTGAATTGAATTTCGAGATAACTTGAATGTAATTTATTTTTTACTTTGAATGCTACCTCCAAGTTTATGAAAATTAATTCGAGATATTTTTTGTCCGATTAAAATTTAATAGGAGAGACATCGTCCAAAGTTTAAGGCATTCAATTGAAAATATAATCCATTTGAAAATTTTAATACCCATAACATTTTAGATTGCCCTAAAAAGAAACTTCATAAAGTTAGTAAAAAATAGTCTATTCTCTCTAGGATTTGTTCTTCTGTTTTTAAAATAGAAATTATATATTTTAAATTCGCAATTTTCATTGCATATTAAAGTTTGACTTATTATTTATATTAAAAATGGTTTGAATTTGTTATGCAAACTTAAGAACGAACATTTTGTTTGTTCATTTTTAATCCATAATTATTTTTTTTGATATATCTATGAAAACGACATTTTTTAATTATTTAAAATGATCATTTACAAGCTTTTTAAATTTTTTTAAAATAAAAATCGACTTTTCAGTCATTTCATTTTCTAAGATTTGAAAATGAACATCCAGTTTATGATTAAATAGTCTAATTAAAAAGTTTATTTAAAAAAATACAATAGCAAATAAATTATCTTATCTAAGAACAAAAATTTTATAAAATTAAATTAAGTTAAATTTGAAATATATTAATTTTTTGTACGAGGTGAATGACTAGAGGTTAATCATCTTCGATTCGTGAATTTGAATGAAAAGAAAAAAACAACTATAAATTTTATATCAAAATTGATCCAAAAATGTGGGTCAAACTTGAAAATAAATTTCATTGTCCACTGAATTCGAAATGTCTGGATGTAATGACTGAAATGACAGATAAAATTTTAAATATTAAACGTAAAATTTGAAATATTCAGGTATAATTGAAATCAAAAGTGTGGAAAATGTGTTGGCATAATGACGCCGTGGATGGGCTTGAACGGTATTTTTGTTGAGACGTCTCGGTCTCTTTCATACGAGGCCGCGCGATTTAGGTAGACTATATATCTTGGCGCAAACGATTTCGTACGACTACATTTGCGATCGCGACGTAGAAAAAGCCGAGTACATTTGCGTACAATGTGGGATCGCGCTATCACGGGGGGTAAAAAGCTGTCTTTGTCACGTGCTGCGAGCGAGCGAGCGGCGCAAAGGAAATTTAAGACTTTTTTATGAGGGTGAATTGGTGCGGGCGACACACGGGGCGCTTGTCGATCTATTCCTTTCTCGATTCGATTCGCCGCCGTCATCGAGATAACGTCTTCCGTTCGACGATGTCATTTTCGAGAACGGACCCTAAGGCGATTTGCCATCTTCCCTCTTTTGCGCCGTATCGCACAGGGGAACGTCGAAGACACTTGCGACGGCCACCAGCCGAGTGAACTCTCGCGCTAGGGTTCATCCGGTTGATATATTGTTGCCTCGTCGATCCCTAAACCATCCCTTAGGCGGCCATCTTGAAGGACTCTGTCTTGCCCACCCACGATCCGAAATCCCGTTAGAGTTATACCGGCTTAGCGTCCATTTTGACGAGGGTTGCGCTCCGACAGTCCCCACCTACGTACACTCATGGGAATCCCAAGCAATTGTGTATCTTTGACTCATACCAACAGTTTTTCCACATCTCTACTTCTTCTTTTACTTTTTTTCTCCCATCTTGAATGTTTAACACTGGAACGACGGTAGTAGTCGTTCTCGAGAAAAAAAAATTATGTATAGTCACATATATAATTCACAAATGTCAACCATGTATTCGCATTATTTAGACATGGTAAAAAATGTTATTAAAACAAGGTTTTTGTAGTCATTTTCATATTAAATTGTTTTCTCGTCTTATTAGTATGGAGAACAGGTTGAAATGTTGGAAAAAAGAAATATCCAAAAACTTTTTTTCTTAAAAGTTGCTTTCTGTAATTCAAAGTCAAAAATACACATTTCAGTGCAATTTTTAATAACGTTTGAGATATATTTAAAAATATTTATTTCCTTTCAAAATAACGATCTCGTTAACATGCAATATTTTTTGTCTTATAAAATGATTAACTTTGAAATTGATTGGATTTCATATTTGCACGAATAAATGAATTTCACCTGCTGAAATTAGCCCAATATTATCAAATTTGATACAATTGACAATTATTTTTAAATCCGTTGTGCATTACAAACTGAGAATAAAATTCAAATTTGAAATTATAAATTTTTAAATAACAAAATATTTGTAATTGTAATTTATTTAATTGTAATTGTGTTGTTCAGGCATTTGATATTTAATATATTTATCAAATATTATTGACCAAAAAAATTAATGAATTTGGAAAATAAAATTCGTATAATAATTTCAGAGATTTTAAATTAATGATGAACTATAATTGATCAGATTTGCAAAAACCGCAAACGTCAGTCGTTCTATTGTTTAACATTTCTTACATATCCACCCTATTTGGCTAGGGCGTCTGGATTTCGAATTTTAATGGAAACGTTTTTGAACAAATGAACGTTCGTCTCAGGCCTCAGAGCGTGAGCTGTTTATTTTTGTTTTGAATTCCGCTCGTTCAGATTGCGAGGGTGGAGTGTAAAAAATCGCCCGTAAAGTCATCCGCAAATGCCTCGCGGAGCCTTTTCAGCTAACCCCAGCGACCATCTCTGATATTCCTCAAATGTTTTTCGCATAATTGATTTTTTATTTCTCTCTCTCTCTCTCGAGGATCAAAAAGGGACGAACTCTTTTTTATATTTTTCGATCTCCCTCTGATGCAAATCAAACAATCCATCATATGCAAATACCCAGCTTCAGTATTTGGAGACATGTGTCGATTGATTATTCGAACGCTGTCGATTTCGAATTGCATTCAATACAAAATGCTCGGTGTGTGTGTGCAACACAAGACAAAAAAGTGAAATTGTATAAGGAGGAAGAAAAAAAGGAGTAAAAAGAGCCACGTGCCAATCTGCGCGTTTCGTTACCTGGATAACGGCAGCTGCGTGGGAATATGCAAAAAAGGGGTTGGCTAAACCCGGAATTAGAATATCCTCGCGGTCTCATTTGAATTTTTCGGGCCTCTCGCAAGCGCGCCGGTACATTTTTTAAGGGTAAGCGTTTATAGTTTATTTGTATATATGTGACATCAATGGGTGGGATACGCAAAATAGGTAGCAAAAGATTTGGCTGTCAGCCGACGAAAAATCTCAGGTAGACGCTCGCAGAAAAAGGGTTCGAGGAGAGAATGAAAAGCGCGCGCCGGTTTTGACCCAGTTGGAAAGAAAAAATTCGCGCTACCTGGAAGTAACTAATCTACGTCATTAGGTACGCTTCAAATATTTTGTTTAACTTTTTTTTTTTTTTGAGCACTCGTTTTTAATGTCATTGCGAGATGTGAAGCACCGAAATAAAGTAAAATGAGGAAACAAAAATTGAATAAAGGAAGAAAACGGCGAGGAAGGGACAGAGTCATTAAGGATGGAAGATATTTTTCTGAAAGGTTCAGATCACATGTTAGGAGTTAGTTTCGGTGATAAGTTTTCTTTATTAACTTTTTTTTTTCTCTGTTCCAACATGAAATTCGACTGCAAACATTTCCCGCGAATAAATCTTCCAACGAGAGCAAAAATGTAGTTTGAAATTTGATACAAAGTTGTATTGCAGAGCTGAGAGAGAAGTGTGTGTCGCTCATTACAGTCTCCTCCGCACTGTAGATTCAATATTCCAACCAAAATCCCCGAGGCAATGACAAGCAAAACTTTGCGCGCAGCTCTCTCGACGTTTCGTCTCCACCCGGGCGATGTGTGGATGTAACCCAAAATTTGCCTGTCCCTGGCAAGTCCATGTACGAAACTTGAAACTTGCACGTTGCTCTTTGGACTCATTTAACTGACGTACAATGATATGCAACTATCTCTCATCTAATCAGAAACTCCTCTTCCTTCATATAACATTTTTAATTTCAATCATGATTCGCCATTAATTTATCCCATCACAAATTGATGTTTATCATATTTTTCTAATAAAAGATTCCAAGCGAGTTTGAAATTTCAGCCCTGCAATATATTTTGCTTTGTATCGAATTTTCTATAACCAAGCTTGAGCTTGTAATTCTGGAGTTTAGATATTACAAAATAATTGTCTAACAAATATTTTGACGCCGAGATGTTTTGTACTCGATTAATAAAGTTCTTCCTGAAATTGTTGTTGATTCGTGCGTTCTTCCTGTGCAGGGGGAATTCTATGTTTTCTGAGATCACGGCATAATTGTATCTGAAACAGAAAAAAAACCTATTAAATTTTCTTTGAACATCTGTTAGAATGAAATTGATATAATTATAATAAAATATAAAAATTAATCAAAATAGTATACACATTTTTTAAATTTATAATCGCTGTTAAGAATTTTTATTTTATAAACTAAATTCTAAATTTAAGATCTCTAAATTTGAGATGTTACCCATCTAGAATTAAGTCACCAATTTTATTTCAATAAGTTTATATACATTTCATATACATATTATATATATATTATATTTTGTAATGAAATTTTAGGTCTTTGTGGGTTGGTTCAGAGGTACTAAATGTGGCATACAAATTTGCAAAAGTGTCAAAACACCGAGAACAAAAGTATAAATCTTATTTCATAGTCGAAAACTTTGTGTTCGTGAGTGGAACCGACTTATCGCTAAGGTTTGTGCGAGAAAATTTGATGTACGGGGGTCAGGCCATGTTTCCGCCTGTTTTGACCACCAAAAGGGTTGGGGCCAGGCAGCACGCCTCGGGTCAGGGGATGACCCGCCATGCGTCATCCACGGTCATTCCGGTCGCGCCCCGGCGTGCGGGCAAAGGTGGCTGCACGCGCCCATTCGTACGGTCAGCTCGTCGGACCAAGGACCAGTTGACCAAATTAACGTGCTCTTCTTTTGCGCGTCCCATTTTATCGGCGAGTGCCCGCAATCAGCGCGTGTTTCAACGACCGTGTACCGCAGGTATACTGTTTGCTTTGTTGTCGACACTGACCACCTGCTTGATTTTTTTTCGAAAAGGGATCACGTCCTGATTCTTATACGGACGATGTTACAATTAAAAATACTGGTTCTCTCCTGTAGAGCTGATATGAATTTTATTGCAACGTTTCTTTCTGGATGATTCGTCATGATCTAATCGGTTTATCGACTTGTTTGCATTTAAATCTCAGTGCAAGTTATAGGTAACAAATAACAAAATGATTGTTTCTGTAAGATTTTGTTTAATCTATGTTTATTTTTGCAGGGGAAAAGGGAAATTGTTTTTTGACAAGTTATCAATTTTTATGGAAGCATCTGAAGAAATATAAACAGTGGGTTTGTAAAAATGTTGAAAAGTTTTATACAAAACAAAAATTTATCTTTGAACTTCATTATGAACTTGTTTTTTTTTCAGACGCCATTTGATGGTATTCAAAACTGTTTTCAGGAATTCTCATTTCAATGGATTTAAGTTCCTAACATTAAGAAGACTTTTGCGATCGGACGTGAGGGATAAAATGGAAAAACCATATGAAATTGGCTTTCAGTCTTCACAGCCTTATATAACACCCGTAATCAGAAATTCGCTTTGATGATCAAAGGAAAATCGTCTTGCGAATTCACAACACAGTTATTTCCAAGATTATAATTGTCATATTGACACACCAAGTGTAAAAAAAGTAATGACATTTGAAAAAAAAATTAACTAATGTAATTGTAGTACCAAGTTCAAAATTGTAATTAATTTTTGAATAATTTAGAGTTTCCATTCTGATGGTTATTAGAATTTGATGTAATTAATTTTGTTGAAATTAGGAATTTCGGTTCCCTTTTGTTTATAACGTGATAATGTCAACTATTTTAAAATCAAACCTCGTAGTTCTATGTGTAAGACGATGATTTTGAATTCCTTATCGAATTTTCCGATAAAGCTTGAATTTCGCGACAAAGTCTAAGTTATATACTTTTGATATAGTCGAAATTCCCAAAGGATACCGCCGCGTTATCTGTCAAAGTTCGATATTAAGATCGATATTGAGTCCACAATATATAGTTGTCAGTTATTTATTACATTCTAAAACAAAAAATGATTTATAAAACCAAACGTTAACCCGGTAAAGTTTGTTCACACAAAAGTTCATCAACTTTTGTGATCTTGAAAAACAAAACTTTCGTTTGCGCAAGAATTTTAAAACACTCAGCGAAACTAGCGCACAATATCTGAACGTGATATCGAGATTGTAATTCCGTGCGGCGTTTTAAATCCGCATGAAATGGAGTCTTGATATCCCAATCGACTGATCGACCTGAAAATATAAAAAAACGTTGGTTTGATTTCATTTTTCAATAATTTTGTCGACATTGTACCTCCCGATTATTTTTTAGAGCTACAAAATCCTTCGAGTATTTTGTCTCTCGGTTATGTACATTACACACTCTGACAATTTTTCATCTAAAAGAATGTATCCTCAAGAGGTCACTTTGCTTCTTAACTCAAAAAGATATTCATTCATAAAAATAACCCAATTAAAATTAACCGTTCATGAAACTGCAACTTTCTTAAAGCAGTTAAAAATTTAAAGACAAAAGGAAACAGAGTAATGAAAGAGTAAAAAAGGAAGCAGATACATCCTGCAGTGACAATTTTTAAATAGCAAATAAAAATAAGCTCCGATAAATTCACTAGTGAAATCCCGTTGGAGATGATGTAGACTTTTCATTACGCGCATAGAGTGAAAAATTTTGCGTCCACACATACACATATAACTACGGGTGAAATTTTTCTAGAAGCCGTTAGACCTTCGACTCTGGCATCGCCGCCCCTTGAACGGCGTCATTCCCGTGAGCCCTCACCCCCCTATACCCACCCTTGATATTAAAAATTTCAATATCCTAGCCCCAGGAACGGGAAACACATAATGTATTCAGGTGACGTTCCAGCCATTCTATCGGCGAGAAAAACGTACAGTTTTTCAGAGGAATCGAATCCCTCACACATTCACCACCCTTCTGAGACGCGCCCTCTCCCGCAGGAACTGCCTTTGTCTCGTTCTGTCCTGCACTCTGTCCCAACCCCGCTCCCTCCCCGGGGCTTCTTCATGGCTTCCTCTGATATCGACGAGAATGTCAATGCGTTATCTCGCATGCACGTTACGTTCGATAAAGAATTATAAGAATGTGCACCAAGCAAAAACATTAAAAAATTGCTAAAAAACACTGTCGAATATTTCTTCAAACTGGAGAGTTTTAATATCTTATATAGTGATTTTTTAATGGCGCGTAAGTTGTGTTTAAGGTAATTAATGGGGATCATACGTTTATCTGCATTCCACGACATTCTATTAAAATCAGCCCTCGTCGCTCCTGGGGGATGAATCAAGGGGACCATTTTTTTTAAATACGCAATGTGACAAATCTCGCTCCTTTGCTAATTGGGCTGATTTATTCCCGCGGAGAAAAAAAAAGGGGTTTCTTTCATCCGCCGTGCCATTCACACTTAGCATATTTTTCGTCATCTTAAAAAAGTCATACATTTTTCGAGCGTTTTGGAAAAAGAATAAGGACAAAAGGAGATCAATGTTGAAAAAAAATTTTTCTCTCTGGCTATGGATTTTCAAGTTTTATCATTTATGATTCGAGGCTGATGGCAGAGCAATTTTGAAAATCGTTAAAACTGTTTATCGTCTACGGTCTAAACAACTTAATGATGAAATTTATAGTTCCACAACACGCCTACCCTTGAGATTCACATCGGACAGGGGCGTTGCGAAGGTGGTGGCTTTAGGGGGGGCGAGGGCGGAGGAGAGGTCTAAAGGAACTGAAACCGTACACGGAAGGTCTCTTGTACAGGACTTTTACCCTGCAGAGTTGCGTCGTAATTTATGGATGCCGTTCCCTTATCCGCAGAATACGAACTTCACTTTCCCCACACGTTTGCTGTCCCTCTATCGATCCTATACTGCGACACAACGGGTGTCTAAGATTAGAAACAACCCGGGCTTTCATATCGCTATATTTGATTTTTGTTTTATTTATTCATCGGACTCTCTCTAAGTTGAATTTTCAGGCGAAAGAATTGAGACCTTCTCTCTTTGTGTACGATAGCAAGAATAAAGAATTAGGTCTGTCTTTTGCCGCGGATTTTCGTCGGTTCTGATTTTAGTGCAACTTTTATGGCTCTAATAAAATCTTAGTTTTATGACTAGACGCGTTGAAGTTATGGATGGAATTTTTGTTTCAGCAAAGAGAGGGAAGCCAGTTACGAGGCATAAGTGGCAAGTCACTGCAAAACTTGCGGGCAAATTGGTAAGTTTTTGATTTTACCACAATTTTGGATGTTTGAAAATTTTAATTTTCTCAAACTTTGATTTGAATAGAATTTTCATTACGTTGAAATTTGAAACTGGTTGGTAATTTAGCAACAGTTTTTGTTATTTTGAAATGTTTAATATTTTTTTATTTCTGAGTCTTTCATTTGAACACAATTTTTGTTATTTTGAATTGATAAGTTGAAAAATTTTCATTTTATTACAAATTTATTATCCCGAGTTTTATAAATTGGTTAATTGAATTTTATTAGGGATAAAGGGAAAAGATGTAGACTGACTGGGGTTTGCAGGCAGCTGAACAAAAGTCACGATAGTGAATATCCAAAATTTTATTTACTTCAAAAAGGAGATGAGGAATATTTAGAATCTCATATCAAGGTTTTCACTTTGAATATTTAATGCCAGCAAGACAGCGATTTTCTCGTATTTCCGAAATAAAAGTCGATTTGCAAAATGCACAAATTCACTGTTCCGGTTATAAATTTCTTTCATGACAAAACTTTATTGTTTGACTGGTGTTTCCAGCGGTTTCAATCGGACGATTAAAATTGCACGAAACTTGAAATTTAATTGTCAAAAAAAACCCACTTTTTAATTCATTATTTCTTAATCACTCAAGTCGAATATTTTAATACCAAATTGAAGGTTTATTAAAATGAATAAAAATCAAACTAAATCTGAAAAATGATATTCGCGTTAAAAAAAATTCAAATGACAAAAACAGGATAGAAGATTTTGCCTCGAACATTCACAAATCATTCACAATTTTTGTGCTGCTGAATTATAAAAGCGAACGAATTCAATCACAGGAATTGAAATCGGACATTTGAAAATAAGGAGATACTCGTTCTTTTTCAATAAAAAAGAGACACAACGTGTGGTACATGCATCGATGCTTATTTTAACTCCGCTGCGATGGCAACGCGACAATTTTCGAAACTGTGTCATTTTGAGCTTCTGTTTCATTACACGTAATGAGACGTGTGATTGACAAACCAATCATATTATCATATACTTTTTGAAAATTCAATGAAGATTTACATTTCGCCTTGTTCAAAAGAAGTAATAACGGCACACCGGAAATTAAAATAATCTCCCAAACGCGACACGATATCCTCGAACAAAGACATTTATTTGACAACACTCGTACAACGAATCTCAAAAGAAAAACGAAAAAATTAACCAAATTACTCTTCAAAACTTCGACTATCTGTGTCACCGATACAAATCTCATCAGCTGATGTTTTATTTCCAAACAGAAAAAAAGTCATCTCGTGGATTCAATATTTTCAAACTTCTTTCTTTCTCTCTCACTCTCTTCTTCTCTCCGGTGCGAATATTTAAATCGAGATGAGTTACGGGATGAAACTTAATGGAGTAATAATAAGGTTGCCACTGAGTTCTTCCCAGTGTTTCCAATTGATATCTTATACCCGGTCGAGAGTTAATCATATTTTAACATGCGGTTGAACAAGAGGTTGAATTAAGTTGTCACTCGATTTACATCCTATAAAATTCATCCATTTTTTGTTCATTCAAGAACACTCAAGATCCTTCAACCCGGAAACCTGAAAACCAAAATAACCAAATGCAAATCTCCCACTTTTTTTCGGAACAAAATTTAATTTAATATTTTTGTAAGTTAGCAGAGCCGGAGCTGAACAAGCCAGGAGGAAAAATTCCGAACGAGCCCCCTCGCATACGAGATGGAAGAAGAAGAAGAGGAAAAAAAACATTGGTGGCATAAGATGAAGCCTCGGAGAGGCCATACATCGTTGGTCTTGAAATCGCTGGGGCACCCGTTACGTCACGCAGCCAACACACCCTCAGCCAGCTCGTCGAGAGAAATGCTTAGTTTGCGCGCTTGCGGCTACGCGACCCGAACATGTGCGCATACGTATGCGTTTGAGTGCCAGTTCATCCTTAAGGGAGCTCGCGGAGGAGTGGCGGAGGGACGACGGGGTATATTCTCTGGCGTAAGTGAAGGCCGAAGGACGCACATGGAAGGGGCGGAGGAGTGGCAGAGAGGGAGCGCATGGAGGCTGTCTTATATTGATTTCTGTCCAAAGCACCCTCGCCGAGAGAGATCCCCTCCCAGACGGCGTCCTCTTCTCTTGCTTTCGGAGGCAGGTATGGGGTGCGAGGACCCGCCGAGTTCGCCGCAGTTTCAACGGGCTGAAGCGACTGCCCCCGGCCCCTGCGGGGGTGGCACTCTGTCACATTCAACTCCAACCATCGACGTCGACCCTCCATTCAAATAACAGGCATCGTTGACGCGCTTCTGGGGACGCGAGACGCCGGATGCCTCCGGGCCACCGCGGGGAAGTAAGGGCACGGGGGGTGGTGAGTTTCGTCCGGCCGAAGCACACCTCGATCGATTGGGCTTGTTCAAAGAGAGAAGGAAGAGTATGCCAAACTGTATATATGTATGTTCACCCCGCGTGTATGTGTATATATCGGCGTGTCGCCATGGCAACCAGCGCGGGGGTGAAACGCCATTGGCCGGCGGAGCAAGCCCGAGTGCCAAGACCTGCCCAGCGCGATTTTCGATCGCCACTGTCCACTGAGCCTTTAAATCCCTTTTATTTTTTGTTCCCCTCGTCACTTTTAACTCCGTTCGCAACTCGGATCTTGTTAACGATTCCGAGCGCGGGTGGGAGGCAAGTAATTCTGTTAGCCGCTGTGCAAAGTAGATTTCGTACAAAGTTTCATCTTTTTTTTTTGTTGTTGTCCCTTCCCATTTTTTCTTTGGGTTTTCTTAAATATTGATGTTGAGATTAAAATAATCAGGTTGCAGATGGCAGATGGGATAACAAACTCGCAAACATACCCTGATGAACTGGAATGACGTCGCGAGATGTGATCTGTATTATGGAGGAATGAAATTCGAGATACGTGTATGTTTACACGTGTTATATTTGCCGAACTTCTGGCAGACTTGAGAGGAATGTTATCAAGTGATTGATAGAAAAGCATCGTGCTGGAAGGATGGCGGGATGGAGCGATTGAATTATGGGAGTTTGAAGAGTGTGGAAAAAATGTAACTCTTTCTTTTTTTTTTTTTTTTGTCATCGACGATTTTGAGCTTGAGGTTGGGTTTCAATTTTGAAGGAGAGTTTTTGAAGTTGGAGTTGGAACGTCGGTGGGGTTGTAATTTCCTTTCTGAAAAATTTTGTCTCGATAGAATCGATGTCAGTTTGATGATGTTGAATAGTGCGGTTTTGAAGTTACCGTTTATAGCTCGGGGAGAATTTGTTAACGCATACGTTTCAGGGAAATGAAATTTCTCCAACATTCGGCTAAATGAAATTGTAACTAATTATCATAAAATATATACTGGAGCGTTTTAATTATACCGTACATGACTACGTGAACGAAATTTCTGCTCTGATGTTTCTATACAGAAGTTTTTAAAAAAATTTTATGAGCTTTTGCATATTAAAAAATTTAAACATAATTTTCAACAAGTTCTACATTAAAAGTTATAATGAATTTTTGTTTAGAATTTAAACAATCGCATTTCTGAATTTGGAATGTTTTTAATTTTGAAAATTTATTTCTCTCGAATTTAAAACTTGAAAAATTGTGGTCAGAAAATCTATATTCTGACATTCATAATTCACTCAAAGCAACAAACAAAACAAAACACCAAACAACAGGAAGATAAATTACCTATTCCAACCGAGTCCTTATGATTCGTGATTTAATCTGAGTTTGTACTCTATTCATAGCCGCGCTACTTTTCTTATTCTCTCTCAGAATTTTGCTAGTAAGTCTTTTCCTTTCTTTCTTTTCTTATCGCCCTCTCGCTCTTTTATTCATTGAGCAGTTGCTCCCATTCCTTTGCTTTCTTCATTGAGTCTTTCTTCTTACTACGCGAGCGTATTACACTCTCACTGAACTAGTTTGCGAATCTTGCGCCGCTCGGTCTTCTGTTTTTTTTTCCTCTCTAATTATGAATGAAAATCGACGGCGAAGGAGTGTAGCTCTCGCGATATTGCCCCAACTTACGTCTGCACAAAAATTTGCTTATGCTACTTCCGTTGTCTCATAACTACAATCTTTTTTACTGTCAGGTATTAACTTGAACAAATCTAAATTTGATTTAACAACACAAAAATACAAAATATCAGCAAAAAATTGCGTTAAACAAGAAATAAATACATAATGTAAAATATAAAAATAAATAATAAATAATAATAAATAAAAATTTTATACGATTTATAAAAAGAATATATATATAGGAAAATAAAATGATATCTTAATAAAGAAAAAGGAGGAAAATTGTTAACGTCTGAATTGGATATTTTTGTTATATCGTACAATCCGAGGTTGAATAAATAAAATTTTATGTTCCAAGTTAGTTTCAAAAAGCGAGTATGAGAACCGCGACTAACGTATACCTAAATCTCATTAACACGAGCACAACGAGGCCAAGGGAATAAATATTTTAGCAAGACGAGTGGTACGTGGATTAGTCGTGGATTATGCGTAATGCGAAACGACGAGTAAAACTTTCACGAGAAGAGATGTACCAAAGGTTGATGTACAAGACGTAAACAGGGAAAGAGTCTTGCAAGTTGCTCCTGTCGTGACAAATACAGCCTCGGGTTGACGAATATATTCTTGTAATATTTACCACTCTATTAATCAAGAGATGCAATATCCATTCTACGTTTCAATGTAACAACCCAGTCATTCATATCATATCTAAACAAAATATATGACGAATGAGATCTTGTAACTGAATATATAGCAATTGCAATATTAAAATATGAAATAATAAAGTTGAACTTGTTACACAATTTTGCTCTTTTCTTCATATTTTAAAATTGTACCATTTTCTAACTCACACAACTTTTTTCATAATTTTATAATTTTGTTTTATAAGTTTTTGTTAGTAGATCTATTTTTCGTGAACTAGAATAGTAATTAAAATTTTAATTCGGTTGATATACAATTTCTGAACTAAATTTGAATCAATTTGTTTTTGAAAATGGAACGCTTAGAAATTCCAAGTTAGAATTTTCTATAAGAGATGGTAGGCAAGAATTGTAGATGCATCTGTACGTGTGCAATCTGTCGGAGTAGCGAGGTTCATTTGGAATTCGATGAGCACTTTGGGTCACAGTTCGTTCGGTAACGATTGCGAGCATACTCTCATCCTCTCTCTCACTATCTCTCTCTCGGGAAGTTTTCGTAGGAGTCGTAGCGGGCTAATACGGTTTTCAATTTTCGATGATTCGAACGAATTCGGTAACGGTGTTAGATGGCACCAGCTGATGCTGGTAGGGCCGGCGTTACGAGGGTATAGAGCTGCGAGTCGGGGGCGCGTGGGGAGGCACGCTGTACGGTATATGGTAGTCGCTTGCCATCCTCTTTTCCACCCTGTCGAGCCAACAGCACACGGATGGTGGTTACAGGGGGTTAAGACAGCGTGTGTGGGAGTGGGCGTGGCGCCAGCTAGCCCCTGGCCAATCAGCTGCCGGGCTGCCGGCCACCCCCAACCACCTCACGGTCCACATCCCTCAACTTACATATTGATCTTGGTGGTCCTCCACGACCATACCCCACCCCTCGCTCCAACAGTCGCTCTCTCATGTTCTGACCAATGGACGGGCAATAATCTTTCCTTTCCCGTACCTTTTCATCCATCAAATATCGTTCTCGCATTTTCATCCCCTTATTCTCTACTTTTCTTCTTACATCCTGTAAGCATCTTATATTCACCGATACCTCCCGTTTTCATTAAAGACCTCGACATTGAAATTCCACACTTTCTTATCGCAGTTTCATATTCGACAAAGAAAAGTCGACAAAAAATTCTCATTCTCTTCTTCTTCGCCTACTTTTTTTATTCTTCTTCGTCTCCCTTTTTTTTTTTTTTTTTTTTTAGTTCAGCTTGAAGATTTAATTAACTCACGAACTGGAACGTTTCTTTTGCAGTGCACTTGGGAAAACATTTGATGGATTATGGATCGGCGGAATATTTATCTTCCTGGCAAACTGACACTGACGAACACAAAATTTAATTAATCGCCAATTTTGGGGCTGATTAATTGCGGATTAGCGATTGAGTTGATGCGTGTGCACGGCGCGGGGTAAAAAATGAATTCGACGTTGTGTTGCACCGCGTGATTATAGCCCAGAAATGAAGATCGACTTGAGATATATTGAGGAGCCCGGTTTTCACGGTCCGAAACCACAAATAGTTGTCGCCAAAAAATAAATTCAAGATTTTGCATTCTCATTTGTTCTCGATTTGAATTTCTATTTAAAATCTTTTTCTGTTACAAAAAATAAAACTGAATGAAAATCGAATAAATGAAATCGTAATAAAAAGGTCGGGAATGTAAGAAAAAAAAATAATAATAAAATAAAAAGGAATGATGAAATTGATGATGAACATGACTTCTAAATCGTATGGATAAAACATCTGCACGCGTTATGGAACAACTGAAGGAGAAATCGTCTCCTCGTTTTTCAAACGACAAAAGTCAGAAGAGAAATAATAATAAAAGAAATTAGTAGTAAAGCGAAAAAAAGAGGAAAATAATTATGGAAGGTACATAAAACAGAGACAGATGAAATAAAACGTGAAATAACAGAGCTACCGGTGTTCGCACAAAGGTAATGCCTCGGGCTGAAACAATGCAGGCGGCGCAAAAACAAAGACGTAAACACGAAAAGACAAAAGAGCGCCGTTTGAGACCGTAATTTCGCTCGGCGAGCTTTTGTTTTATCGTACCCTGAAAACACTCTGACCCCTTGACACTGCCCTGTACCAGGAGGCCCCTGCTGGATTCTCCACGGATTGTCCCCTTTTTTTTATTTCCAACAAATTTCGCTCCGAGACAAATTAAACCCCTGGCTATGCATACGAATTAACAAATGTCAACTTTATCGATTTTTAATTCGCAAATAATTTTTGATTCTTTAGAAAACAGAACGAAAATGTTTACTTCGAAGATATTATCTTTTTTGCACATTTCTAAAATTAAATTCTTATTTTTAATAGCAATTTTAGATAATGTTCTGGCTGATTATAGTTTAGTTAACGAAATATCTATTTTTGATCACAGAGGAATAAAAAAAATGAAATATAACCTTTTAAACATTAATAATGAAGTAGAAAAATTTATATAGAAATAATTAAACGATATTTTTAATTTTAAAAACACAACATATTTAAATGAAAATTATTTATTGAAACAAAAAATATATTTATAAAGTTGAGCAAAAAATATTATACTAAAATCAACGTATTTTTAAAAGTAAAGTCATATAAAAAAGATCAGAATAAGTAATAAGTTTTATAAAATATATGAATGCAGAAAGAAAAAGAAAATAATGTTTTGTTTCGATGTTTTTTATAACTGCCGGTCGTATGTTTTGTATGCATTTTAAATCAGTGAGATTCTTCACAAATCTTTCGATTATTCAATTTGCATTTAATTTGATTGGACGGCGGAAGTTAGCAGGGCGATCGCGGGCTTTAAACACAAATATTAGCGCCGCGTTCGGAATTAACATTGTTATGAAAGTAGTTGAGAAAATTGCATTTCTCGGTTAACGTTCTTTAAAGTCGTAAGAAATTTTCAGACTCACTTTTCCTTAAAACTTGTGCGCAAGATACTTTGGCGAAACTTCAAACTCTTTCCTCATTTCTCTCGTAGCTGAATTATTCACAAGCTTCTTCTCACTTTTGTTTCTAGGCCAGGGTCGCACTACGTACACTGATCTTTAGGTCAATGAGCCCATTTCACGTCAAAATAATGGATAAAGTGCATGCTTTTATTATTCTTTCGCTGTATGAATAAGCGAGTTTCAACGAGTTTAACCCCAGACTTATATTCAAGTCGGATAATTTTACTTTTATGGTACACTCTTTTGGTTTCAACTGCTTATCAGATTCAAATATTTTTTTCAACTTGACGTTGTTCATTCGTAAATTGAAAAATTGAAACATTTCATTTTTACCATCAACAAGAGACTGAAGTTTAAAAAAAAAAGCTTGTTGGAGTTTATCTGCTGCTAACCTGAACTCAGTGTACGTGATAAATGATCGAACTTCCGTATTTTGTATGAGAAGTGAATACAGGGGCTGTGAACATTCTACAAACGCCTCAAATCATGTGAGCGCAGACAAGACATGAATACAACATTAACGTGCGAAATTTGCAAAATTATCCTCGCAAGACGTTGGATTAATATTGATCGAACGGTTCATTTTATGTTTCTCTGCCCAATCATCAAAGTCAAATCATCAAAAGAAAAATTTTCAATTCAAAACTTTTGTTCCAAAGATAGATTCTTTTAATTGAAAGAACAAATTTTCGGTCGAGAAATTTGATCTGTTTTTGTCACGTAACCCACTTTTGAATCCTAACGTAGCTAAACAGCCGTGAGGATTAGCTTCAAAGTATAAGGCATCCCAGAAAAGGGTTACATCCTGAGAACCAGACGGATCCCGACAAAAGATTTGATCTGCAATTTCGATGTTTCCCCTCGACTCTTTTCTGCCTTGCTTCCTTATTTAACACAAACTTCCATTCCTCCGTCTCTGTGGTCCGATATTTTAATCGTTCTCCAAGAAAAGACAAGCTGGATGTGAAAACCACAGTTCCCGGGATGCGATCTTTATTTAAAACAAGAACAATTTTCTCATCTCAACTTGTCTGTCCAGAAAATCTGAGTTTGAAAGTCCCGTCCGATGTTTTCTGTCTATCGATATGTTTTTTTTCAATTCAGCTGCTAAAATAACCGTCAGATTGGATTCATGAAATGTGACAAAAGTGGTAAATTGAAATTCGGAGCGTGACAGTGTGTATGTTTCATGGTACAACGAGCCGGGATTAAAAAAAAGTGAGTTGCGAGGGTAGGTGAAATTTTAGCTGGAATTGTTTAGCATATGGCAGTCATATATCTACCTAGTTAACGCGCGAAAGATATATCCGTGGGTATGGCTACATTATACGGCTACAGAGACAAGCATAGCAAACTCAGCATCCTATTGAGACGGCTGAATGAACTATCGCGCTTCGTTAACCAGTCTGTCGTATTTTTACCCATCGTGCCGGAAGCTCAACCCTTTTTTTTTGGCGCAATTTGAATACATTGTACCCTCGGTCGACATACATATGTATATCCGACCGATACCTTCACCCCACGTGAGAGGTGTAGGTCTCGTCAAATTTGCTACCTGAGTTCGAGCGCGAACCCTTTCCGTCTTTCCCTTGTTGCTTGACCGACTTTTTCTCTCCTTTATTTCTTCCTTTTTTTTATATTCATCCCATCGACGCCGCTCGCTCGAGAGACACAATACCGCTGATTTTGATTTATACGAAGCCGAACGACAGCGAAGCGCTGGAAATAATGACACTCGGGGGGTCCGATGAGACGCGCATGAAAATTATAAATTCATACGGACGTCGATAGGGGAATCTGCATCTCGCGGAGATGTCAACCCTCGCGTTTCTCGTTTTTACCCCATCGGTTCGACTATTGTCAATACCGTTGTAATTTTTGTCCACGAAACATTTGGTGCTTTTAAATTTCAACTAATCGGAATTTACTTTTTGCAGAGCCATTGACGTTGCGCAGGATAATTGATGGTTCTTCGCTCATCGATCAGTCTCTCAATTTAGGTTGCACTTTTTTTCAAACCCTGACTTAATAACGTGTAGGTTTCAAACATCATTATTAGCTCCTAATCCTATTTCCTCAGATTATTTTTTTTATCCGTAAACCTCATAGGGGGGACCAAACAAAATCCCTTCACAAAACTAAAATTCAACATAAGCGTGTCTCTTGTACTTTTTGATACAAAACTAAAACCAGAATCGACACTTGTTTAACGACAGTTCAAAAAATTAGAACGGGAAATTATAATTTTCAAAGATGTTAATTTTAAATTCTCTTAACTTTGAATTTACGAGCATTCGAATGCTAAAATGTTGGGTGAAAATTTAACGGTTGATCGTGAATTCAATCATTCGGTAAGCTCGATTTAGAAACAATCGTGCCAATTCGTTATCCGTGACATGTACAAGGAATTAAGGTACATTTAGCAGATTCTCCGATGTTCCTCTCGGTGGTTACACCCGTCTCGCGATCTCACTTCTTTTTTTCAGCGGCGCGCAACTCTCGCGGCACTTTTTGTAAAACGAACAAAAGAATGTCGACACGTCTTAAATGAACGCGCTACTTGTTGCTTAGAAGGGTAGCTGTGCCCCTGGTGGGGAAGATTGAAAAAAGAAGGAGGGGGCGGGCAGACGGAGAGCAACTTGCCTTTGTTTCAACGAGCAATTAAAAATGTAGATCAACGGCACGCGGTGAGAGAAAGAGAGTGAGAGGTGAAATTAAGAGATAGATGGAGAGAGAGAGGCGAAAAGTGAATCGCGAAGGAAATCGTCATAAGCCAGGGATTATAGACAGAGGTAAGGGTTTGAAATGCGCGCCCATTCAGGACTCGGTCGCAGACAACTTTTCAGACGTTTAATGATTGTTGCCTGCGTTCTGCCAATGTTTGTATGACGCCACTCGAAATTGGCTTTTGAAACGTCTACCTGCCCGTGCCATTCTTCCTCGCAGCCGAGCAAACTGGCAGGTATTGGTTATTGATGCGCGCGGCCAACCCTTTCTTTTTATTCGACGACCCTTCGGTGATTTCCCCTTTAGCGTACTTTCGGATTGATTTTTGTGAAAAAGTGTCACCTGTGTGGCTTTCAGGATTACGTTTGTCGTATCAGCCACGGGGGACACCCTGCCTCAGCCAGAGAAAGATCGTGAGAGACAAGAGCGGAGAAAAAAAAATGGATTCGGGGGGGTAACACCCGGGGACAATGAGAAAAACAGCATTATTGGCTTTTCAAAACGGTATTTACCGAAAATAACCAATTTGAAAGGATAATAGTGGTTCCTGACGTTTGACGAAGTTCTGTCCCCTTTTAGCCTCGTGCTAATTATAGGACCATTAATTGGTTGTTAACCGGTGTGATTTATTACTTTTAAACCAGCCGATAAAAGATGAAACGTGATAAAAAATTGATTGCTTCGTGTTGCTGTCCATCATCGTCACGTTTTGTATGCAGCAAGTTATTCTTTTGGAATCCGCAGGAAAGGAGCGAAAATCCTTGCGTGCTTACGTGGCTCTGAGCCGATCAGCGTGAAATGAAGACGCGGAAGGTGAACAATCTTATGTGAAATAAGCAAAAGCTCACGCACCGTTTGCTCGTCCGCACACGTCGCTCGGGGCTTTCGCATGGCTTCCTCGCGAGGGTCTCAAAAAGGGGAGCTCTAAGGAAACAGACAAATTGTAACAATCCGAAGTCGCGGGAAATAAATTGAATCCAACCGAGGACAAGCCAGGAATGCGCTCACCAAGTTCGAATAGAAGAAAAGCAAAAGCAGTGACGCAGAAGAAAGAACAACGCTGCAACCTGTTTCCGTCGATGGAATTTGATTTACATCAGTGTCTGAGGTATATTTGCTTCTGACTTTCTTTCTTATATATTTTTTTTTGTTCCAACTTATTTACATCTTTGTATCATTTTCAGTGCCATTGGAACGGACATTTTGGAGTCATTTTGACATTGGAGTTTGGGAACTGTGGACCGTGTGCAGATCATGAAAGGACTTTTTGGAGTCTGGACGTCTGCGGAAGTTGGAGCAGGGACGTGCTGATGGATTGGAAAGAAAACACAGTCGACCGATAACGCGACAGAGGAGATACTTCTTTTTTGCCATTGATGAAAACAGTGTCGGATGATTGGGAAAATAGTAGTATCGAGTACAGAGGAGAGGAGTTGCGACAACGAGACAATTATTTGGCACACAATAGGGTGTCTATATCGACTCGCTTTCCAATATGGAAGTTCCGAGTGCTATCGAATTCAGCTCGACGTATAGCTCGCCTCTCATCTCTAAACTTCGTCTCGCTCCTCCGGTTGGATCCCTTTTCGAAGGCACTCATGAATTTAACAGCACGCGGGAGCGGAGGCGGTTGGCAACATACTAGAAAACGGTTCGTGGCGCGCAATAGTTTTCTTCGAAATTTACCCCTCAGGATATCCAGCATCTCCACCTGCTAGGCAGCGGTGATCTCTGAGGAAGCGAGGATAGAAATGAGAATCGGGAGTGCGCTGGGGCAGGCAAGCGAGATGGAGCTAAACGGATAGACGCGGGGCCGAAGACAAGCGAGATAGATGATGTTAGAGGATGTGGTGGCACGATGGCGAAGAGGGTAGCCGAAGGGGAAGGACGTGCCTTCATTTGTTTCAGCGGACAGAATGGTGGGTGGCTGGCTGGTTTGTTACGTCACGTGTTGGTTGTCATGGTAACCCTCGGGCGAGCCAAGAGGGGATCTCCAGCTCCTACTTTAAAGACGAAAACTCGCGTATGCTCTCTCGCGGACCGCTCGTCGAGATATACGCAAGGAGATGCTCGCTCAAGCGAAAATTATAAGATCCTTTCTTTGATCCTGATGGATCGTGTTACGCTCTCTGCCACTTACTTCCCCTGATCAAGAAGTCGCGAACGCTCCACTCCTCGCTCAACATTCATCACGTCCGACTGATTTTGTTATTTCTGTTTATTATATATACCTCGGTAACATTTTTTCCTCACTCCCCATTCTCTCTTAGACACAGCCACTCTAGACTTTTTATTATCTCTTTCACCCCCTCAGCAAATAATTAATCATCTCGCATTTACATCCCCGGGATTATACACGTTTTACAAAAGTTCAGCTCTCCTGGCAAGTTCATTGTATTTCCAGCCGCGTGTCGCATCTGACATAAAATTATACGGGATGAAATCACGAGAGCCTCTGTTTCTCTCTATTTCAAAATGTTTGACATTTCGTGAATATCTTCGGAGCCGTAGACTCTATCTGGCTGGCAGATATAATATGGCATTCCCGTCTTGGTAGAATTCGTACATGTGGCCCTGTGATTTCCAACTATTTGCATCGGCCGCCATGTTTTGGCTTCCCTCCCACGCCATCGTTGCCCACTTAAACTTTACACCGCTGTAATATTCATAACAGATGATTACCATTTATGAAGATGACGGAACCACCGCCGACGCCCCGCAAACACATTTTTCCGCATGAATTCACTCGCCCCCGGAAACTTAGGCGCTTCCAAGATTTTCGGGTATTGTTTCTCCTCTATTTGGAATTAATTTGAAGCTCGCGTTAGAGCAAGCCCAGCGTATTTCTGTGCGCGGAAGGTGCCCTACTCTCACCTCAGCAGTCAATAAGGACTACCCAGCAAAGCAGTTTCGAACTTGGTTGGGAATATATACGGCGGTGCCTTCTGGCAATGTACTCGACTCAATGTTCGCGCTTCGTGCTTCTTTCCCGAGTTTCTGACGGGTTCCCTCGGAAGTTCAATCTCGTCATTTACTAAAGACTTTCCACCAGTTTGAGTCAATGCGGGTTTTCAGATACTCTTGTACTCGGCTTGGTACCACGCCATCGCGTACCAGCAATAAATACTTTCTCAAGTACACCGGAAATTGCCTTTTCAATCAAAAATAAAATTATAACATAGAAGTGAGTTTAGAAAAAAAAAACAAAAAGCAAACAAATTAATCTCTGTTATAACTGTGTATATTTATAATTTTATTTTATTACAGATATGACAGGAAGTGAAGTCTGAACTCGGAGCAGGGAAATGTAAGATATGGAGAATTGCAAGATGCAATACGTGGACTTGATATTTTGGGCAGCTCGGTCGGCGAGCAGAGAGTGAGAGAGAGAGAGATATTTATTCGCGCGCGAGATGTACAAATTTAAAAAAGAAATTGCGCTGTGAGGAGCGCGCGACATTACTTAGTCGAGAAATGCCGAATATGCTTTTATAGGAATTTCTGTCTTGAAAAGCAGCTTGTATCAGAAGAGAAGGACGTTGCAGGCTGTGTCGCTTGGCTGGGGTGGTTTCGCAAAGAGCGGGCGGTCTTGCCAAAAGCACCCTAGCGTACATCCCAGGACGCACACTAGCGGAGAGGCAAAGGGTGTCTCAACGTGCACGTGAGAGCTTGTTGGCTGTGCCTTCATCCCGAAGACGCAGGATGCAAGATATAAGACGCCTAAGGATTCTCTCTCCGTGCAGCTTGCGGCGCTCGTCGCACCGTCGAGCTTTTATCAGCGGCGTCTCTCTCACTATCTCGGGCGCCTTATTTCGGTCGTTCTTGCGTCGTCCCCGCGCGGCCCCGCCCCCGCCTTATTCTCTCTATTCCTTGCAGTACTGCTAGCTCGACAAGTAGCAAGGACTTTAAATCGCTTGCCAGTGGCTTAGAGTAGACTCCTCTCCCGGCTTCGCGTTCGCCTCACCCAAGTGCAAAGAAGCCCTTGCCAATTTGTGCGATTTTACGTACGACATTGCCCTTTAGAAATTTCCCACACCGACGCTGTTTCTTGGACTGCTCTCATTATTCCAACAGTCGCTCCTACGTGTGCGCAAATACACGCTGCACCTAAATAACTCACTTGCATACACTTCCTCCCGTCGGCGAAAGTACTAATGGCACTTCCTCATGAGAGCACATCACAAAACAAAATCCTCTCTGTGCAACGTCAGACCCTGGCATTTAACCCTTTGTCTTCAACCCGTCGAACTTTTAACTGCACAATGTTTCTGTTGAAATGATTAAAAACAAAATGATTACAACGTAATTGAGTCGAGTTGCTCGAAACAGATGGTAACCGTTCAAAATCGTTCCCTCCTTTTGAGGCGACGCCAATTAGGTATTGTGAAAAAAAAAGAAAATAGAACGTTTCAGTCAGTTGATCGAGAGGCCTGTCCTTCAAAGTTGAAAAGCAGGCCATAAATCAGAGACGTGGTGCTATAGGCTGACCCGAGGATAGGTTGTTTGGGCTGACCCCTGACCCGTCGCACGGGCCACTCTGACCCCATTGTGCAAAACCGGAAACGGTCAAACCGGATTCGCACGAGATCGACCTGACCGCTCTCGTAACAGTAATTCTTTGATCGTCACTCCTTCGTATACGCCACGCGTCCTGGAGGCTACGGTGATTTATGTGCGGCATGAACTTTGCCACTTATTTGTGAACTTTTGGACGTCAATTTTTAAATGAGCTGTGCATTTCAATGGCAAACGAATTCATCTCACATATAAATTTGCAATTTTAACAATTGTAATAACATTTTTGATAGTTATATATCAAACTTAGAATTTTATCAGATACGACATTATTATGTGTTATAAATGCAAAATCTTTATCTTGATATTGAACTTGAAATCGAAATTAAAAATGTAAATAATTTAAATATTACTGAAAATTATTTTAATTTCGTTTGATTTAAAAGTTTAAGATTCTAGTATGAATTTGTTGGTTACAAAAGGTTAGGTGAAATTATCATCTTTTGATCGAAAGAAAAAAGTTGGTAAATTAAAAAGTAATAAAATGAATTTGAAAAAAATGGACAAAAGCACATTAATAAGATTCTATTGACGTGACACTAATTGTGCGCGAAATCGTGAACATTTATGTCTTATTGAATTACTTCTGGTCAAGTAGGTCACTGGTCAGTGACCAGTGGTCAACTGTGTCACGACAGGGGGTGTAAACCATTTTAATTTTCATCACGATTGAACTGCCCCAAAAGTTGCATTACGGGTGTGGGCAAGGGTGGAATATTAGGGTGACCTTTGCAAAATGGACGTCCGCCATTTTATAACAACTTGTATCCACTATTCATTCACATTGTTGTTTCATTTAAATAAATCAATTGACCAAGTTATCGTCAAAAAATTCAAACTACATTTCCAAGTAAATTTCAAATATTAATAAGAAAAAAAATCACATTTTAATGGACAAGAAAATGTTACAAAAATTTATTCAAAATAATAAACCTAATTTTAAAAAGTTGAATTTCATTTTGCAAAATAAATGAAATAAAATTATTATAAAATGAATTATTGAGACATGCAAGAATGAGAAATTTGGTTTTAAAAATGATTCTTACCAAAAACACGTGAATCATTGATTGGGATCACTTTTTGCACACAAAATGTTTAACGACACGAAATGTAGAACTCGAAGACGAAAAGTTGAACTGAGCAAATTAAATGTAGAACTCGAGGTGTTACTGCCACTGTGCCAATCGAAAGACTAAGCTAACGGGTTAACTTATTCGTAAATATAAAAGGCATGATGTGTCTCTGACACACATGCATATGAGGGGTTTCCAGGTGGTTGTCAGAGAAACGCTACCTGAATATGGGGATACGATTATGCGGAACCCCAATGTTTCTCAAACCATCGTGGCTGTCGCATAACGATCATCATAATGCGTATTTTATATTCGTTCTATTATAATTAATGATTTTCCGTCTGCCAATATATATACCGATCATTTGTTATGGTTTTTGTATTGCCCGTAAAATCACACTCGTTTTCAAGCACCAGATCACGTTTGTTTTGTAAATCCCATTGGTTTTGTGTCCAGTTGTTTGTATAGGACTTTTCGTATACACTTGTAATTTGCTTTTTGTATTGCAAAAATAAAAATGAAACAATTTTCTTTCATTCTTTTAAATTCAGATTCAAAGTGATTCTGCAATGTGCATTTAAAAATGAAAATATAATTGAAACATAAATTAAAATTTTATAAAATCGTTCAATAAACAAACACTTTTTATTTTATAAACTAAAAGTTTAATCACCGAATAAAATTTGCTCGAACAATATAATCCAAATTTACATGTATCATACATTATCTTTGAAATTGTTTTCATTTTAATGTTTCGTTGGGTGTACTAACAAAAACTTTACTTTCCAAGGTTTCTTAAAAATTCTTTGAACCACTTGAAATGTGAAAAGTTTGTTCGATAAAAGTTGAGCATCCGTGTTGATTTCAGATGTACAAATCACAAACATAACTTGTTACAAAATACTTCTCAAAATAATCTCACCTGTAAGATTTTTTAAAATCATAATCCCTCAACTTGAACAAAAATATTGACTTTGAAATTGTTGAAAATAATTTGGAAAGTCATTTGAAAAAACCGTTTCAGACTATGCACAAATTTTTTAGTCTCCCAAATTGATAGCTCCATCGAATTAGAATTTCAAAATGCCATCCCATTCTAAGCGGACTATCTCGGTTCCAAATCAAAATCACATTACCGATTCTCCACTCTAAAACTCTCGAATACTGGCCATTTTTGGACGACCGAGAGAGAGAACGCGTCAAAAATTGCGTACAACCCTTTCTCCCAACCGTAGGACTTAGTTAAGACGTCAGAGCCTACGACAATGAGGTCATCCATGCATGTGCGGCTTCGCACCTTTACTTGTATGGAATTTGATTTTTATCTTTGAGGGTGCTCGATGGGTGCCGCAGCGATTTTCAGATAGTCTACGCCAGTATTCGAGGGCTCTCCAGTTTTAGTTCGCCGTCGGACCTTTTGCGCGCTAGTTTTCTATCTAGTCAAACGTGTTTTCCACTCAGAACATTCAGAACTTTTGCACCAATTTTTCAAATACTCTCCTGGAAATGCTTTACTCTTTCTTTTTTTGTCTTTTCATTTTGCTTTTCAGACTTGTTTTTTGCCTTTCTTTATTTTTGCGATTCTGATTCTAAAGAAGGGAAGGTTTACAAATATACATTTTAGTTGAGATTGTATTGAATTGTGTTGGAGTAAACTGACAAAACGGGAAAAAGGAGTAGAAGTTACGACGAAACACAAAAGTTCTACGCCTTTTATTAGTCAACAGTGAACACCTTTCAATAACACTGATTACTTTAATAATGTGCAGAATGGCCTCGGGGCTGGTGGCAGCGTATTAGGTTTTTCCATTGCTACAATGGCTCTCGCGAAGTATACAAATAGAAAAAAAATGGGGAGACAGCCCCCAAGATACCTAGTTACCCCGGTGAGAATATTCAAATCGCAACCCTTTTGCGCACATCAAAAGAGTCTCGTCAACCCTTCGATCGCATTCAATGGGCATCGATATTCAAATTTATTTGATGTAGGTCTCTCGCTCTTCGTTTCGCATACACATCTTTCTCTCGTTACACTTTCCTTCGTCTAACGTTTATCTCGCGTCCTTCCGAATTCCCCCCTTTCATTTCTGTTTCCTTTTTTGAGACGCCAAAAACCGTTAGCTACTGGCGGATCAAATTATCGGGGTCGCTGGCTC
Organism: Trissolcus basalis; assembly: GCA_025266255.1. Taxonomy (NCBI): domain Eukaryota; kingdom Metazoa; phylum Arthropoda; class Insecta; order Hymenoptera; family Scelionidae; genus Trissolcus; species Trissolcus basalis. The sequence continues at coordinate 4,291 of JAAMPD010000716.1, read as the reverse complement.
CACCACGAATTTGCATCTTTTCTTTCGCGCGTGCACATTTTTTTATTATTTTGAATCTGGAACGGAAGCAACAGCTGAACTTAACGCCAACACCCCATTGCTACTATTTCATTTTTTTTCCTACCGTCACCCGCAACTGATGGTGGGATCTCTCCCAAACGTTTTTTTTTTCCGAAATTTCTTGTCATTCTGAAATTAGAATAAAAAAAGACAAATTGTAATCCCACCAAACCCGAAGTTGCATTTTCAAAAATATCGGCTACTCGGGTAGTTTGAAATGTTGCAAATTTTGTTGTCAGCTTGAGTGAAACAACAAGTTTACGTTTAAAAAATCGTCATATTTTTATTACAAAAAGCTACTTTGCAATTTAAAAAGAAAGTTTGAAATGGATTTAAATCTGGTTTGAGAAAAGGTATAAGTAAAGCCTGTCTCGATTTGTAAGTGATAAGAAAACGTTGTTAGGAATCGTGATAAGTATTTTATCACATCTATTATCGTGGATTGAGTATAACGAGGAATCTCGCTGGGAACACTCTTTTAAACGAGAAGGTTGAGCTGCCGCGAGAAGTGTAGCCTGCTAAATATTCTATTGAGTGGTGGGCACCGTGTAATAAGAAGTGGAAGAAGCCGAGGGGGTAAGGAAGAGAGGGAAAAAAGCGAAGAAAAGCGCGTCAAAGAGTAAGAGGAAGAAGAAGGAGAAAATAATGACTCTTATATATACGCGAGTCTGGGGCGCATGGTATCGAGACGGAGGCGTCGTTCGTTGCGTCTACGGCCATGACCCGGTTTTTTCCGAAGCAACAGGTACTTTCTAATTAAGAACACTTAAGAAAACTTTCCTCTTAAAGCTGACGCCTTTCCCTCGGCTGCCTTTTGATAGAGGTATTATATGTATTTTAATAAACCGTCTTCCGCTGGCGCGCGCAAGAAATTCCCTTTTTTTACGCGCCACCTCGTGATTCCTCTTTTGTTTCGCTAAACACCCCGGCATGCTTTAACATGCCTTTTTTATCCACCCGAATTAATTATTCCATCGCGTTGTTCAGCTTCGGTTTTTATCCCGACCCGATGCTTGTTATACCCGCTGACTGACGTCTCAAAGAACAGTCCAACGATGAACCTACATTCCTACATGAATTTTCAAATCATTAAGAAAATTGAAAAACAAGACTTTCCAAGCTGATGCAATTCATAAGAGTCAACTTACTTTTTTTTTCATTCACAATAATGTTTTACCTTTCAAAGTGTTGCTGATCTTTCAACCTTCTTTCTTTAATTAGCTATTCGTTTTCCCCAAGAGACAATATCCACCAGGGAGTAGGGAAATGCAAAAAAAAAAAAAAAAAAAAAGCAGGGGGCAACAACCACCCCCCGAGCTGCATAGAAATATTTGTCGTTAGCGCGTTTTTTCGCTTGTGAGTGAAAAACCGACTAATCGACTTGCGAGTCGACGGTCCCTCTCGTGTGTATATTCAACGCAATTTATTCGTTGCGAGTGAAATTAATTTCGCTGCGAGTGGCGCGACACCCCAGCTGCCTCTCGGTATTCTATACACGAGAGAGAAGCGCGGGTATATCGGGCGATGGGATGGCTGGCAGGCAGTCAGTGGCTGGGTTTCCCCGAAGTTAAAGAGCTTTGGGGGCATACGTGAGAGGGTCGGTGGTTGGGGGTGGGTGGCGTCCCGGCGGCCATTTTGAACGCATATATCGATTGTTTGGTGGCTGGGCTTCTCGGCCATTCGCAGGGTCTCTGAAGCTGGCTTTGCCTCTCCCACCCACCCCATGTGTATTTCTATGCGCTCCCTCTCCCTCCCTGCTTCTGCGCCTCCTCCGCAAATGTTCTCCCTCGAAATGAACCTTTTACATTCCAAATCAATCGACACTTGTTTTTGTTTATTTTTACCCCAACTTCTCCCTCGTGAGAGGAAAGTGGTCCGGAATTTCTGGACCCGGGGATGGTGCCACTTGGCGAACCTGCTTTTTTTAATCAATTCCATTTCTGGCACGTGGCGTAAAGACATTCTTGACCGCCACCTGATGACCGGTCAAAGCGGTCATTCCACGGATGCTCGAGATGCCAGCAAATCTACCCCTAAATTGGCTTAGAACCGCCCCGTCAAACCAGTTTAACCAATGGGGTGACTCGTTGACCGTCCCCACTGCGCAGGTCCACATTCGTCAAATGAACAACATGAGATGACCGAAGCCAATGCTGCAGGACCCCATTGGTCAGTTTTGCTATCCAAGTTCCATTCGGTCTTTGACTTTGTTTTTGATTAATTCTTCTTCTTCAGAACCAACGGATGATGTTCCAGAAAGATGAGGATCTGTAAACAAGAATAGGCGATTCATTACAGCCGTCAGATCGCGAGAAAGTGACGCATTTACGTATGAGTGTCGCGCGGGGGCAAAAAAAAGGATGATAAAAGGCGTGCGCGCGTTGGTAAAGAGAAATAAACGGCGAGCAAGTTCGAGCCAAGGTGTCTTGATTGTAAGACTTTCTCCTCGCGCGAAATGACGCGCCTTAAAGGGGAAGTTTCGCAAAGTAAAGTTCCGCCGACGTGGCCTTTTTTTTTTCATTATGTCTCTATGTATACATACCACTTGGCACCTCGCCAACTGGGTGAAAAGTCTGTCAGGCAAATTCGCCTAGACCTCACGCTATTTAACCGAGGTTTATTCAAATCAACTCGCTTATCTTTCGCCAATTTTCTCTCTTACCCCTGAAGAATGATGATTTTCTTTGTCAAACGAAAATGAGAGCGCTTTTTGATTTTTGTTTTAATTTTTCATCTCTTTTTGCGTTCATCTTTATGGGATTTTTTTATTGAGATTTTTCTATAAAACAAGCTGGTAATAAGATTTGGTTTATTAGCGTCTCTGTATCTTACAAGGGTTTGTATCAAAATGAACGAGTACGTGATACAGAAGTTAGAGGTAATGTTATGGTGTGTTATGAGTGTTCCTAAATATGGTTAGTGTAGTTACCAGAGAGAGATACATTATAAGTTGAAAGAGGATACAAAATAGGATCCTAAAACTGAAGTCACCTAAAATAATAATTGCCAAATAAAATTACGGATGTAAAATATATTAAGAGTTTTTAGGTTGGAAATTGCGGGTGAAAGGGTGTGTTTGGGTACTTGAACTCCCGCATGTATCTTGGAATAGGACGAGCTTCTAATCCCCTTCTACTTGGTGGGCTTATGCTACACATTGAGATATGCTTTGACGGGCTATACTGCGACGCTATTGGTTCCTGGTAATCTTATGTACGTTACACGGCCACAGGACCTGGCGCACACACAACCCTCTGGACATACGTGTACGGCGGGTTGCTGTGCTAACATCCCTCGCCTTGTGAAGTTCACCCTACCCGTTCGTCACTCGGAGCCACTTGATCGATACGGCAGGTGCCTAGATTGGCGCATGCCTGGGGTTGAATTGCCCAAGAGTTTGAGGGGTGCGCCGACCGAGGGCGCTGCCTGACCTTTCTGGGCTGGCTGAACTCGGAATCACTCCTGACTCTCAGGATGGTGCATGTAAAATTAAAACCATCAAGTTGCGGAGATAAGTGGCGGCTTGATTGCAGCGATGATGGCTGATGGGTTTCTGAAAATAATTCATGGTCGAGTTTTCAGGATGCACGATTGTATCGTCGGTCGATTTTTATCGCAGTTGGAAAAGTTTCTTTTTTTTTACAACAATGTAATCGTTGTTAATAGTATTAAAGATGATGTTAATAATTTTAGGTTGTGGTATATATATTTTGTGGATTTTTGAAATTGTATGTAGAGTAAAAATGGAAAATGAAAACTATCAGATCTGAACAATGTAATTAAAAGTGGAAAATAAATTTCGTGAAATTTTAAACGATGTAGTTTTTTAAATAAATTTGTATAAACGTTGCTATGAATTTAGTGGTGAATATAATCAAATTTGAATACAGTAGATATTCCTTTCAAATATACATTTGCATTGAGCAGAATATCCGATGCACTTTTAGATTGACCTGTACCAGTAAATCAGCCTAGTTATAGGCAACCGTACCAGCATTTATGCTTGACCTGTAAACTATCGCCTAGTTGCTGTATCAAACTTCGGTTACATTCAAAGCTTATCCATCTGTTTCATTTTTTACAGTTCGATATTTTTATTTCGAATGTACTATGATTGAACGTTCTATTTTATCATTAAGTAAATATTATTGACGTAATGAAAAAATGAAAGTGAAGTAATAAAAAAAACAATAACTAAAAAAATAAACGAATATAATAGTAATAATTTACT
>JAAMPD010000715.1:0-39003 GCA_025266255.1 Trissolcus basalis | reverse complement strand
GCCAAATTAGTGTTAACAAGGTTCATGTTTTTTGTTGAATTATCTCACAGAGTTAGAATTATTAGATCTGTCCATTAAGTTATACAAATTTGTACGTATGAGCTAAATATATATGAACATATTGTAATAATTTTTATAATAATAATTTTAACTTGAAAGTTCATTTTACGTTTGTTTGTTTGTTTTTTTAAATAAAAAATGAAAGTGCATAAATCAAAAATTAATCAGTCAGTTCAAATTTGCATTCCAAAAACCAAACAAAAGTTCTATTGCTCCATTTTACAGATTTTTATTATGGTCCATTTTTATGGCCTAGTTGCTCTTTTACATGCGCACATAAATTTTTTCCAACTTGTTGTACACTTTTGTTACCAATTGAACTTTTTTTTATGCAATGTCTGTGATATCTATATCCATTTTTATGATTCCAATAACAGATAGTTCGGTCACAGAGCCAAAAATTCTTCTTTCGTATGTTTATCGTCATATTTGATTAAAGATGCATCTTTTAGATAATGTCAATTTAACAAAATCACATTGAAATTCTAATTTTTTCATTCATCCATTTTTGTCGTGATTTTTGCAGTGAATAGAATACCATTTTAGATATTGAATTTAAAAATGATATAATTTCTGTACATTTAGAACAAATAAATTTGTCTTTGAACTTGTAATTTCAATTCTTACATCTTCTTGTCTTTTCTGATTCAAATCATTATCAATTGCAATGAAAAAAATATAAACAATTTTGTCAAAAAAAAACTACATTTTTAGATATTGTTTTGATAATTTGAAGATGATTTTATTTTTGCAATTAGAATACAGTTGAAAAATCTGATTTGTTTCGTTGGCATCATAATTAAAGAATTCCAGCAACGAGTTTTGCGATGTACATAGAATACAAAGTGTGAATTATCTGAACACAAGTTGACCGAATAATTCAAAGTAGTATATACTGTAATGTCCCAATTATCTAAAACTAATTGTTATTTACGTGTACCTATAATTTCTCTTGCATTTTTATATATAATAACATGAACATATTTATATTGTATAATGAAACCTGTTGAAGTATTTTGCCTAGGGCTCCGAGATCAATTGACTTCTCTTTCGATCGATTAATTTTCAATCAATTGATTTTTTATGAAATCAATTAATCGACTTGTCAATTAATGATTCATCTTACGAACTCAAATAACTGACAAGTCAATTAATTAGTTTCGCAAAATAAACAATGAATTGATACAGTCGTGCCATCGATTGATGAATTGTATCAATTAATTAAACCAATTAATCGATCTTGAAAAGTCAAATCATCGCTGAGCCCTCATTTTGACAGATCATTTTTATTGTACGAACAAACAATTTGAATCTCTGAATCGGGTCTAAAACATGTAATGAAACATCTCTTGTTACATCACAAAAACAACAACTTGCACTTGTAATTGATTATATTAATTAAACGTTACAAATTACTTTTCATTTCTTATTTAATACCTGCCTGAATTTCAGTTCCACTTTTTTCTTTCAACCTTCCACTTGTATATATTTCTTTTATTTTATCTTTTTCAAACGCCTTTATTTTTTGTCTCCCGTAGTTGTTTGCAATTTAATTTTTCTTCGATGTTTGAATCTTGTCTAGTCAGAAGTCAGGAGTTGATTGAAATAAAAAAAGGGAAAATAGTCAAGTGAAAAAAGAAGATAGGCGATAGGCCCTAACACTTTGCGGTAAACCGGAGTATCCGTTCTGGGATTATCAAAACCAGCAACATCCTGCTGGTGCTCGTATATAAAAGCTTCAAAGCCCTGGTCATTGATCATTCGAGCTTTGAAAAAACTGAGTGAAACAATGGCAAATAATAATAATACGGACGTTCTTTACCTCTTTGACCGGCCAGCCGAGCCCGTTTACGTCCCCAAGGGCGAAGAGAAGGTTTCCTTCGACATCCCCCAGGATTACTTGGTAAGTGTTTTGTTCTTCAGTTTTGTTTAAATAATTGAGAAGGAAAAATTGTTATTCAAGAAGAAGATGATTATTTATTTTCTGAGGAAATTGTGTTTTCCACAGCCGGATCGATACCAGCCAGTGGCTAATGACATTTTGTCGCGTTTCGATAACGATGCTGATAAAAAAATTCCAGTCAAACAAATCAGGATCCCAGACTTGAGCATTCCAATGGAAATTGGACGTCGCGAATTGTTTTCCACTTTCATTCCATCTCATCGTCGAGCAGCTGCAAGACTTATTGAATTGTTTATGGGTTGGTGCTAAAGTTGCAGAAAATTGTCTCAATCCAAGTTTCATTTTTTATCTACCTTCATTTGCTCAATTACAATTATAATAAATTATTTTTAATTAAAATTTAATTTTCAATTTTGAAACTATACATTTTTTATTAAATTATCTTTTGTATTCTCAAGTTAGTTTGGATTTTCCAGTTTTAATTGAATTACATCATCAATTTGATTTAAGTTCCATTTTAATCATCATTTTTGCATATTTTATAGGAATGAGAACGTATGAAGATTTTCTTTCCCTTGCTGTTTACTGTCGAGATCGATTGAATCCGAACTTGTTCATCTACGCTCTTTCCGTTGCGATACTTCATCGTCCTGATACGCAAAATGTCCCACTCCCAGCATTTAACGAAATTTTCCCTGACAAGTACATGGGTAAGGAAGTTTTCACCCAGGCCAGAGAAGAGGTCAACGTTGTGGCTGCTGGAAATCGAGTATGATAAATCAATTCACAACACTTATTTTAATTCAAAAAAGAAAAAAACATTTTTACAAAAACAATTTTTGCCAACTTACTAATTTTTTCTCATTATAATTTTGTTACTATTACTATTATATTATATTATTATAGAACATTATTAGAGATAATAAAAAGTAATTATTAATTTAATTAAACTATTAAATTAAAAATATTTAGTTAAAAGTAATGAACATATAAAAAGTTTGATAAACAATGATAAACGTATAATTAACTTGTGTTTGAATAAACCAATTAGTTCAAAAATTAACCGAAATATGTAGTTTCAAATTTAGTTCGACGACTAATATTAAATTTGGAATAAATTTGAGTCATGTTTGTAGATCCCCATTGAAATTCCATCCGACTACACAGCCTCGAACCTGGATCCGGAACACAAAGTAGCTTACTGGAGGGAGGACATAGGCATAAATCTTCATCACTGGCATTGGCACTTGGTTTACCCAATTAATGCCAATATTGAGATTGTCAATAAGGATCGCCGAGGCGAGCTGTTCTATTATATGCACGCCCAAGTGCTTGCCAGGTGAGGAATATTTATTTATCCAATTTGGAAATTTTTAATGAACTAATAAAAAAGTTCACATTTTTATATTCGATTCGTTTGCGGATTAAACGTTGGAATTACAAAAAATAATTTTTTGTAGGTACAATACCGAGCGACTTTGCAACGGCATGAACCGAGTGGAACGTCTGACAAATTTACGCGACCCAATACCGCAGGCCTACTTCCCTAAATTAGACTCCCTGGTTGCTGGCAGGACTTGGCCCGCTCGACAGAGCGGCGCTGTTTTACAGGACGTAAATCGTCCGGTCGACCAAGTCGTGTTCGACGTATCGGACGTGGAGAGGTGGAGGGACAAAATTTTTGACGCAATTAGCTTGGGCTATGCCATCCTGGAAAATGGTGACAAGTTGCCCCTGGACGAAGTCAAGGGTATTGATATTTTGGGAAATATGGTCGAGGCCTCAATTTTAACGCCCAATGCCAAAGTTTATGGCGACATGCATAATTATGGACATCTTCTCATGGCTTACTGTCATGATCCAGATAACCGATATTTGGTAATTTCAAAATCAGTTTTAAATTATACAATTTTTATTTAGCAAAACATAATATTTTATATTAAAAATTATCAAATTCAAAAGGTTTTTACCAGTGAACTAAAAATGAAAAGTTTTGAGTTTGTTCTTTACACTGAAACTGAACTTTATAATTTCAGGAATCGTTTGGAATTATGGGAGACTCCGCGACAGCCATGAGAGATCCAATATTTTACAGATGGCACGCATTTGTAGATGATATTTTCAACAAATATAAGGAAGGTTTATCGCCGTACAACGAACAACAGGTAATTTCAAAACTGTGCCGAACGTTCAGAAGAATTGAACCATTATGATTTGAATTAAAATATTCATTCGGGCTGAAATTAATTGAAAATTAGTTTGCTATGCAATATTGAAACTTAAATTGATCATTCGACTGGTTGCAATTGCAAGCTTGTGTTTCAAATTTAATTAATGGGTAAGAATACATCTAATGGGCCGATTACAAATCATTCCAGTTGGACTTCCCGGGAATTCGAGTGAGGGACATTTCAATTGAGACGCCTGGAGCACCTCAGGCTAATGTTTTTTCAACATTCTGGATGAAGAGTGAAGTTGATCTTTCGAGAGGCCTAGATTTCGTACCTCGCGGACCAGTCTTGGCACGGTTCAAACATCTTAATCATGCTCCATATACCATTCGACTCGTTGTGAACAACACTTCTGGTTCTCCAAAGACTGGCACCGCTCGCATTTTCTTTGCTCCGAAATTTGACGAACGTGGACAAGTATTTAGGTTCAGGGACATGAGGAGGCTCATGATCGAACTCGACAAGTTTACCGTGCAATGTAAATTTCCACTTGTTTTTTTTTTTCTTCAAGATCTATCAATTTCATTGATATAGTTCCAATTTTTTTTCGCAATTTATTTTCTTCTCTTTTGTACATTGTTTGATCGAGTTTGAGTGAAATCAATTTTATGTTAATGTCAAGGGTGTTATTTGAGGATTGATTTTAAAATGAGGAAAAAATTGATTTCAGTGAAACCTGGAGAAAATGTAATTCAGAGGAGCTCGGTCGATTCAAATGTAACGATCCCCTTCGAGCAAACATTCCGTAATCTCGACGCAAACAGACCGACTACCGTATCACAATTGGAGGCATTTAATTTATGCGGTTGTGGATGGCCTCAACACATGCTGATACCTCGTGGTATTAAGTCCGGCTTCTCGATGGTCTTGTTTGCAATGATTTCTGATTTCGCTGGCGACCAGGTACGTTTTCCTATATTTTTTTCAACGTCAATCTCTAATCTCAAATAAATTGAATTAAATTGGATTAAATTTAAACTTGAATGAGGATCAGTTTGTGAACGGTATAAAATTTTATATTGTTTTTATTGTATCTTTCAGGTGGAAGCTCAACTTACAGAAGGCTGTAAAAACGCAGCGAGTTATTGCGGTCTGAAGAATTTGAAATACCCAGACGCTAGAGCGATGGGTTATCCGTTCGATCGGGATGGACGCAGGGGTGTTGCTGTTCTCGAAGACTTTATTACCAATAATATGGCGATGAGGGATTGTACAATCTTCCATCAAGACGTTGAAAGAGAAAACAGACGTCGTCCTCGTTCAGATGAGTCAACAAAAAGTTACACCGAGCATGACAATTAACAAACAAAGAATCGCAAAATTGAAAATTAATTCGCTTAAACGGAAAAATGTTAATAAATGAAATTTTGGGATTTCGAGGATGGAAAATTTCAAATTGTGCACAAATGATTTGTACAATTTGCAAATTATACATTTAAAAGCTACAATGTAAAAGGGATGAATGTTTAATTTGTTTCGACCTACTTGTATGATTTAATGAAAAATAATTGACAGAAATAATAAATAGAAAGTGTAATTGAATGACGTTGTTGAATATAATGTTTTCAACCGTATTTATTTTTTTCTTTTGTCGTATTTCTTTTTCTGTTGAATTATACATTTCTCATTATAAACATTAATGTAACGTGAATCGTGACATGATTGCGATAACAATTTCGCAGTGTTTGTACAAAATCATCATAAGTGCTATCGCGCGAAGAAAGTTCGGCAACTTCTCTCCGGAGCCACGTCGATGAGCTGTGTCTTTTTCCTACTCAAAAATCTATCAACGAACAGTACAATCATAAATCATTGAAATGTTTTGTACAAACATATTAGTTCAGTTTATAATTGCTTCTTTTTAACTCGCACTGTAACTATATTTACACCAACTTGAGATATACACATCACCAATGTATAATTTTTTTTCGTTTTATTACCTTGTCACTTTTATTTTATATACTTTAGCTTTTACAAAATTGGAATCCTGAATTTTTCGTCTCTCGCACGTGGGATATCGTTTTTTGTCCCTATTTCATATTTGCGTACTTTTTTTTACTCAGTTCGTCGTGATTGCGTAGATTCGTACATATTTAAAGATAAATTAACATTCAATGATAATGACAAACAGTAACCAAATCGATGTTCAAACAGTTTGTCGATAAGTGTCCATTAATTTATGCAAATCATGGGGATTCGAGAATATACATTTTTGATTCGCTGATACGTCGCATAGTCCTTAAATCAACTCTTCAATCTTTCTCCTTTTTTTGTTCACTTTATTTACACAATCATAATAATTGATTCTCCCCACCATTTTCTTTTAATCTGAAGATCGGTAATACGCGAAAACGTTTCTGTATACATCTATGTAATGTTTCAACAGTATTGGCGCGTAGGGCAGAACCTGCTGCTACCTAAACCTTTCTCAAAATGCTTCAAAAGTTTATCAAAAACTCGATCTTTTATTTTATTTAATTTTTTTTTCGTTAAGCGCAAAGTAAGATTCGTTCAATCAACGTGAGCTAAAATTGTACAAATTAATTTCACTGTATGCGATTTCACAAACAAAATTCATAATTATCACAGAAAATTGAGTACCGAATGAACTAGACGTTAATCGCAAATAGCGTATCCGTTGAACATAGTTGAACACAAATTATAAAGTTCATTGATCATCCGACTTTGAGAAAAATAGAGGGGAACGCAATTTTCTGTGGCGACACAATCATAATTAGTACACCTGAATAGCCCTAAGAACAAAAATAAACGTTATAAAATTTGTACACAGTTCATAACAAAACTTAACAATTTAATTAGTTCATCTTGGGATGTCGAATGTACAATAAATATTAGCTAGACTATAAAAACACAACGTTGTTGATAAATGTACTTTCTTTCGGTCTCAGTTAAAAAATGCAAGACAAAAAATGAACTAGCTCTTGGTTCTCGCCTGTTTAGTTTCTTTTTTTGCTTTCTTCTTTTGGAAACACGAGTTTTTCATAAAATTTTTGTCTCCCGTCAGTTGGCTAGAGTTCTTTCTCGCAGTCACACACATTCATCCAGGCCAGCTTCTTTTCATTCATCCTCTGAACGTGCCGACGCAGTCTATGATCTCGAATAACGATTAAATGACTTCGTGCTTCGATTGAGCGCCGCGTCGCGGTTTTGTCGATGCCCTAATGAAAATCACACTACGTCGTTGTCTGCTTGTAACGTAGCTCTTTTTTTACCTCTCAACTCTGTCCGATGATATCCTAATTATTCCAATTTATAAACTCATATATCACTCAGTTTTATGAATTTCTTTCATTTGTGTTAATAAATAAAATTTATACCTCGTAAATTGATATACCAACGTCACAGTTGTTCCCATGTAGAAAAAATATTCTTGACATACGTAGAGCCATATATCTAATTTATTATTTTTTACATGGGATGTTAAAACAACTTTACAACTTTCGTCCTTACTTTTTTTTACAACGCCGTAAAAGTCGAAGCTGGCTGATCGGTGACATCAGGCATACGAAACATCGCACTTATCTAATTTATCCTTAACTGTTAATTAGACCGAGATTGACGGTCGCTTCGATTCGGCTTTTCACTTATCTTACGAACATAGATAGATTGTTTCTTTTTCCTCTTGTTTTCATCTATTTACAAAAGTCTCATCGGGGAAAATAATACGCATCATTCAAATCTTGCGCATCAATTCCTACGCTTTCCGTTCTTTTGTTTTTTTGCCGGGGCTTTGTGATATTCTTCAATTCACACTTCAAAAATAGATTTTCACTTTTATCCTTCTCTCTTACTTTCTTAGTTTACATTTACCGTAGACAGTTTCATTTTTTTTATATTTCAAGACCTGCTATGATCTTATTAGAACTTAAACAAAAATGTGGTTGAATATTCGATCTTGAATTGAATTCAAAAAGAGCTGAATTTTCATTTTAATTTCTATCCGACCAGTGAAAAAGAAAATTAATGTATCCCTTTTTTTCCTCCCGTATCATTCACGCAGTACTACAAAAAAAGTGTACAATAAGGACCGTTCTATAAAATTTTTTTATCCCATCGCTTTTATTTGTCGATACATTTTCATCGCAGGCAATTTCCGCAAATCGAATAAATCGTGGAAAAAACGGTTTAGCTGAGTTTTTAGACCGAGAGTATACGTTCGAGCGAGGAATCAAGTCGGAAATAATAATGCTCGGTCGTTTTGGCGGTGTGAATACTTGAGGGACTCATTCTGCGGTGATATGTGAATTGAAATCGATGTCACTAATGACAACGAAACACACGACAAAAGAACGAAATAACGTCGAACACTTGAAAGTTGGACAACAATTTCGCTGGTGTGCTTCTTTCTTTTCTCTTTCTCTCTATCTCTTTTTTGTCTCCCGAAAAAGCGATAATAATTGACACGTGAATATTCAGAGGAAAGAGTCCTCGGGCAAATCCGTGCGCGAACAGAAAGTCCGTCGGTTTTTTAATTCACTTTTTTTTTATTTACAATCAGGGAATGAAAGATGGAGAAACGCTTATCAAAAGAGACGCAATTTGTCAACAATTGCATACCGTCATTCTGCGAGTTTGATTATTATTCACCAAAACTAAAAAAAACGGAAACTTGATTGGCACCGGAAAACTTTCATTACATGTGACGGAATTTGGTTTTATCAAATCGCTTATTCATAACCGAGGGAAAATGTATTTCCTCTTTTTTATTTCGAGTTTTTTCATCTTTTCGAGCAACGAATAGTCAATTTAGATACAAAAATGTATCCTACGAATAAAGTCCGCTGCAAATTAGATTGAAGCGGATGTTAAATTTTTTATTCCGTCTTTTAAAATTTCTGCTGAGATGCGAATTAATTTTCTGCTAAAATTGATGTTAAATTTTTGAACTATTGAATCACAAGGGGGATATAAAATTTTAAACATCAAATCATGTTCATACATTTTGGAATGTTACACGAGACGGTGAATATATTCGAGCGCCACAAACTCGCTGTAATTTTGACGCTTTTTGACGGCACGCTATGTTGAGACTTTTTTTTTATATTTGCGCAGTCCCCGGTGTTTTGCGTAATATATGGAACAAGTTGCGTGATTTTCTAGAAAATGCACTGGCTGGTGCAATCTTCATTGTCATAATGCAATGTGCTGATAACGGGCTTTAATGCATTACAAAATGGTTCGACAAAAATTGTCACTGAGCTGTACAAAAGTTGAACTCGAAAATTCGATAAGAACGCAATATTGTTCGCAACTCAATTAATTGCAACCTTCGATGTTGCCCGCAGAAAAAACAAACCGCGAAAAATTCGCCAACTCAACTCTGTGCAAACCAACCCAGCAATATAAAAGTAGCTATAAAAAGATTGTTTTTCTGTCATCGAGTTGATTTTCACCGGAGTTGCATGGCAATTTCGATAAACAAAGTTTTGTCAGCCAGCTGAAAGTGTCGGGACCGAGTTTACAAAATGCGCAGCAGTGCAACGATTGAAATTATTGTCAGTTCATAACGAATGCACATTCGCGTAACAAAATTTCACGTTACAAAATTATAAACCCCGGGCCACATTCACAAAAGTCAAATGAAAAATAATCGAGTGACGATGGTGTCTCGTATTACTTTTTATTACGCATTTCAAAGTTCATAAAGAGGCTTTTCAAAAGTTAGACCGCTCGGAATTCGCGTATTATAAATGTTGGGTGTATAATTGTATAACAAACTTTCGCGTAAGGTCTCTCGACGTAATTTGCGCAATCCATTTTTTACTCCCCCAACCCCAATGTTTAATTGGATTAATTTTCAAAGGGGCAAACAAACGAAATGCCAAATCAATGAATCCCAATGGAATAATCCGAAATCGTTTCTGTCTTCAGGTTTCATACATTTCCGGCGGAGTGCAATTTCGAAACGAAAACGAAGAAGAAAAGTTAAAAAGATACGTTGCGTTTCATTTTACCTTGGAGGAACGAGTTTGTTCGAATTGACACAACTAGCACGCATCTGGTTCCATGTACTAGGTCGCGGGGACACTCTGGTTCGGTGAATTTGGAGATATCTGACAGACAGGCAAATAGATAAACAGACAGACAGACGAACAAGCAAACGACAGGCGGACAGATACGTTACAAATACTCGACGATGTCGCACTTGACGGAGATGTTGGGGCAGCTGGCGACGCTGGCCCCGTAGGTGGTGCGCGCAGCGTTTTTGTGCCTCTCCGTGAGCAGTTTCTGGAAAATAGGCAGTATCGCGACGTCGAGCAGCTCGCCGTCGGACATGGCGCTGAAAATCTTAGACACGTTGGCACTCGAGCCGCCGACCGTGCCGGAGCTGCCGGCAGTGCAGACGCCGACCCCGCGAGGGTTCGCACTGCTGTACCTGCTGTTGTGGATGGTGGCGACGTTCGGCGTGCTCTGCACGTAGCCCAGACGCGCCTGCTGGTGCAGCTTCGATTCCGTGTGACCGCATTCCCGCATACGCCTGGCCGCCCTGTGGGGACACTCGCTTGCCGGGTGACGCGACGACTTTGTGATGCTTCCCATCTTCTCACACCTGCGCTCCGACACCGATCGTTGTATCAGCGAGTCGTCGTGTTTATCTAAAAACAAAACAAATCAACAATTTAATAACACAATCGTTTCAACAAAAATTTAATCGACATTCAATATTTCAATATTTATTGATTATGCTTACTCGCATTCACGTTTATAAAACACAAACATGGCTCGAACAACTTTATGTAAATTTATAAATCAAATATCTCATTTAACTCTAAGTTTTTGTAGTCTAATTGATTGATCGTCAAATTTGTTTGTATAATTACATGTTGCTTTTGAAGATAAAACATCTGTCAATTAAGAGGACGAAATAAAAACAAAATGCAAAACATTACTGGTGACATGCATTCGTTCTATTTTTGATGTTACTTCGAAGTCACAATCAAGCCTGTTGACCGATTGTGATCTATTGGTATGTGAAATTAAACAAAGCCTTGAGCGGGATGATGAAGTGTGCATTTGTTTTATATTCTTGCTGAAATATGTATACAGCGGGATGTTGTTCGAAAATTTAAGAGCTTGCATTTGATTACAGAGATGATGTTGTGAGTTTTGCACGCCCTTTGAAGTTATAGGGAACAAAATGAATAATTCTCGTGTCGACTTGTCTATTAATTGAAATAAACTCTTGAATGTTAGACCCGTCGGGATCTAGCCATGGCGTGTATTTAATATTTTAAGCACTTGTTTGAATTGGAGATTGAACCAAAGGAGCTTTGAATATAAATAGTGTACGAATTTACAGAATAAATAATAGCTCGGCGTAATCTCAAGCCTCTAAGTAGCTCCGTGGGGTGAGGCAAAAATATGATATTAAAGGCTCAGTTTCAACGTCGGTAATAAACTGAGAAACTTACTCATCAAATACACTTTTGATTCTTCATTTTCTTCACCTCTTCCCTTACTTGGCAAAATTTGAAGAAGACCTGACAGATTGTTCGCTTTAAGACTTTTTTTTATTCGAACATGGTCATAAATGGACCGCAATTAGTACTTATGCAATATTCATAATGGGAGGAAAAGGTTTGAGCCTACAGACATCGTAGTGAATTGCACAAAAGTATCCAATAATATTTTCATGCTCGTTTTACGTTTTTATCTTAACTTGGATCAAGATGTTCAATTGAAAAATTCTATTAAAAGGTAAAATTGAATTTGATCAACTGGATATCATAAATCGCCAATTTTTCTATTTTTCAAATAATTAGTCTCATTTAAATGTATTTTTTATCTTAATAAAGATTCTCTTTTGTCAATAATATTTTTCTGATTGAGAGTAGGAGAAAATAATCCATTCCAAAATGAGACCGAACTAAAAGTAAGACTTTTTCATGCTGGTCTCGACCTGTGTCTGAGTAGCTGGTGTTGACAGTGGCAGGTACACTAGGCGAGCTGGCGTTGTGCGAATCGTAATGCGTGCGATGCCTCCTGTGCGTGGGGGTCTCCGTGGAGCCGTTGAGCATCGCGTGGCTGTGGCCCCGGCTGCTGCCGCCGTGTTTCTCGCACCGGTAGCCGACAAAGGACCTGCGGTGCGCGCACTCGCCGATCACATATGAGCCCAGCGAGTCCTCGGCCCTGGACACGTTCTCCGACGAGATGTAGCTGATCGAGTTTGCTGGAACACTCGTTCGTCTCTTCTCGAACAACTCGTGCTGCGACCGAGCGATTCCGTTGTTCTTCACCGACGACCTCCTCTTCAGCAACTGCTGCTGGTTTGGCACTGTACTCGATCCTGTGGAAAAAGCCCCATTCCATTTTCTGTATTTCATTCATCTCAAAAATTTTTGCTCAAACTTTGTTCATCCACATTTCTTTTCCTTTGATTGCACTCGAAATTCTGTTCTTGTAAATTGGAAATTTGATCAAGATGAAATTCTCACTAATTATATTTTTAAATTAACTCCTGGTTGATCTCAAATTATTAGCAACAAAATTTTTTTTAATCAGATGCTTTTTTTTAATTTTTGTTCTCCCCCGTTGGAAAACATTTATCAAGTCCAGCACTATCTACCGCAGTTTTAGTAGTATAAATAATTCGGCAATTTGCTCGGGCAAAAATGATTTATAAATTGTAGATGGAAAAAAGTTGCCTTTCGCTGTTAGGAATCGATGGGCGAAACTTTTGAAAAATATATTTCCCCTGCATTTATTATCGCGTCGAATATTGTTCGAAATATTGTCCGACCGAGACTCAAATCATGAACCCAAAATTTATTCCATAAAAATTCAGAGCCGTTATTCATTGCGGCTAACGGGGTTACAATTTACACATGTCGCACCGGGGGCTCATCTGTGAACCAGATCGTCCTTAGAGGAATTCTATAAATTTTCAAATCAATGCCGACGCCCGGAATTGTTGAAATTTTTGCACAGCCTCGTGAAAAGGACCGTGCTTTTTCGGTCGGGTCATTGAAAAGCGTGACCTCAAGTTATCTGCCAAATCATTCCTCGCAAAATGGTTTTGGGATAAAGAACAAAGCCCGAAATTCCGCGATCGTAACAAAATTTCACTCGCAGCCCTGTAACACCGAAATTAATCAACGCCAATGAAATTTTCGTTAATTATGTGATGCAAAATGCGTCTGATTAGCTAAAAAAACAAAGTGTACAAGAGCTAGACTTTGAAGTGCACGGCTGTATTGATTGTGCACAGCTATAATTAGCAAAAATTTATTGACTAGCGTTATATGCAGGTGATGTTTTTTTTCAAAGCCAACTCGCAACCTAATAAGCGTTATGATAATTATCAAAGGTCCTTTCACAATTTCGTGTCGGATCTGAGTGCAACAACAGCCTGGGAGTTTTTTGATGCCGGGTTTATAATTACTGCTGATTATTGATTTCAATTAATGCTCATCGTAGTTACCTGTGTGTCGGTGTTTTGAAACGAACTGCACAGGTGGCGGTAGTACAGCCTGTTCGAGGTAGGCTGGTTCCTGTAGGTCTCCAAAGGAGACGTTCTTAGCCGCGGGGGGCGGAGTTGGAAGCCTCGCTTTCTTCGAAAACTCTGAGTCTTCCAAGTGATCCGAATCCGGCTCCTCCATCGGCTCTGTCAAAAAGTCCACGTTACTGCTCTTGTCTTTTCTATCTGGACTTTTGTCGAAGAGTAATTCCGATTCCCTGCTGTCGCCTATAAACATTTTTGTCATTCTCAATTTATCAACTAAAAACGATCTCCTATCTAATATACCAAACAGTATTTTTAAAATAAAACTAATCGAATAATGTTAAACAATACTTGTCAACATGAAACTTTGATTCAGCTTTTTCTCACTCGACATTAAATTTTCACGTCACGTCGGCTGAATCAAAATTTTATATCAAACGAAAATAGCTTGGAAGGTGGCAGAAAGAATCTGTCTGACCAAATGATATTTTTGCTACTGAAATAGTTGCAAACAAAAATCTAATTGAATATCATGGAAATATGAATATAATGAGAACACAAAAATTAGAGAGAATTGTAATTCTTAGATTGTAAATTTTCAGGCTGTGATTGAGATAAATGAAGTGCAAGAAAAATGTCGTACAGGTGCAAGGTGCGATCTAAGGAAAGTTGAAAGTTTGATTGAAGGGGGTACCTTTCACGATTAACAGCATAAAAATTGAAATATAGTATTGACAGAATTTACAAACCAAGGCCTGTGCGACTTCTCCTCCTCAAAGTACCGTTTCCAGGTTGCTTAAGCACAGAAGTGGGATGTGTTGCGTTCGCGGGCGGCATCAGCGGCACCTTCTCGTCAATGCTCAAGCGGCCCATCGAGAAAGTCGTCTTCTTCCTGGAAAATCCACCACTCGACTATCTCAAGATTGACGCTTAACAGTGCCGTGTGCTTACGTCCGGCCTTTTTTAAGTTACACAACATTCCCTACTACTCTGTTTTTCTATCATATTTTTGCATTATGAGTTCTTTTTTTTTCGTAACAGGATTCGTCGCATTCTACTAATAGCAACATTTTTCTATCTTTACAAAAAGCTCCTCTCGTTACACGTCTAGCTTCTAAAGTCGATTACAGTCCGCCGTTTATAATTCATATTATGTTTACGCACTTTGGAACTTGCTGCTCGAACGAGCCCACGTTCACGTAGTCGGCCTCAGTCTGAGACATCGTCGTTGAGTTTAAGCTATACAACGAAATGTCGGTGGTTTCCGTTGCCATCGAAGGTACTGAAACAGGATCGAACAGAGAATTTTAGAACCAAAGAAAAACAAAAGTTGGCAAATTTGTATGAAAGATATATTTTGTTTGTCAAAATTGATCGAAAAGTTTATAATGTTTTCATGCCATCTAGGTGTGACGGTAAATTTAAATTTGTTACTTGAAATTGCAAAGCTTTGAAAAGTTGGGATATACGACGAGAGAAAAAAATGAATAGAAAAATGTAATATCCAAGAGAGTTGAATTAATTTTAATAACTGAGTATGACTTGTTCGAGCAAATTTTTTTTTTTGATAGATCGGAAACGAAATTTGATGTGTCTCTTGTTCACTGTTTTGTGAGAGATGAATTTTTCACTTGCGGAGTTGAGCATTTTATAACAAACCGTATTACACAAATGCATTGCAGTTATTATTGACATGTAAAACAACATTCTCCAGACGTCGCGTTTTAATTTCACTAAGTGNTCCCCGGCATCGGTGTTCAAAGGCGCGTATCAAAAGAGTTGCAACGTAACATTGTGCTGATCATCAAATTTTCCATTCCAAATTTCATATCAATAAAAAGATGGGCATTTCTTTCTTTTGCTGGGATGCTGGGATTCGAGAAAAGGGATAAACGTCATGTCATTGTTCCGCATTCAAAGATCCCTTTTATTTTTTAAATGCAAACTTGTGAAATGCAGCAATTAAAAATTATAATCAACATTTGCCTTGCATTGCAAAAATATTCACGAGTTCGCAAATAATATTCGCTTTCTTTGCAAATGAAAAGAAAAAATAAGTAAATATCTATTTCACAGTCTCTGAAGTGGTTATTTCATTAATATAATTAAACAGAAAGTAGAGCAGTTGATATCTAATCAAATTGAAATGTTTGAAATAAAATTATTTTATTTTTCAGAGAGGCGAGTGAAGTGGATTTTATTATTTTTTTTTCTCTCGCTTGGCGCGAACTGCCTCTTTTCACCAGAAATATGTCCGACGTTTGTAGTGCTAAATCACTTCATCATGTCAGACTTCTCATTCAATACTTTGTTACCTACATTTCATATTCAATTGGACATTTTTCCGGGTATTTCAACCAGAAAACATTTTGGAATAAAAAGAGAAACATATTTTATAATATGACGCATGAAAAAAATGCTGAAATAACAAGGTTTTAATTATTCGAGTGAATTTTGTTGTTCCAATTTATTAAGTTCGAAAAGAAGCTTTAAAATTCATGCAGAATTCACGCTCGAAGCTGAACATGCTTGGATAATTATTGATTAACTACACACGCTGGATCTAATTCTATCGATTATAATGGTTCCACGCTAAACATTCATTTACAGTATTTCGTTCATTAATTTTGAAGCTTTCACTGCCAGATGTGTAATTAAACATGTTTGCTCAATATGGCCAGCTTTTTATGACGGCGTAATTGAATGCAGTGCTTTTTTTTTGAAATCACACCAGGCAATTCAAGTAACTAACCTTTGTGATTCTGAATACCGTGCCGCTGGATAGTGGGCTCTAACATACAGATCGTGAATTTCCAACTTTATCTCTTTTTTTTTTCATTTATTTCAAAAAACTTTGCAACTAGATCACCATTTCACCATTATCAAATCCCAGAAAAAAAGTTCTTACAAAAAAAAAAGATATATTTATATATTTGGAATTTTTTTTAACAAGTTAATTGAAAAACCAGCTTTTCATTCAAAAGGAAACGAAAACTAAAAGGATTGTAAATTACATGTTACGTATATCGAGCTTCGGTGGAACACAATTTTTTGTTGAATTTCCTATTTTTTTTTACTAGGAAAGTTCTGTTTTTAGACCAAAAGTGTGTCACGAAAGAAAAAATACCTTCTTTTTTAATTGTGCTTTCTTGTCTTGGAACTGTTAGCCTCTCCATTGCGGCTTGGGTATCTGCAATTCCGTCCTCACCCAGTCTTCTTAAATACATCTAAAAGGCGATACGGAGAATTTAATTAAAATCGAGATTACATCATATTTTGCTGCATTTTAAAATGAAAAGCCAAGCGAATCATTTGAACAAACGTGCAGATTCGTCGAATAGCAAACAAAATTTCATCATGTTTGGATAATATTTCAAACTTTTGCGGTTGATGAAATTAAAAACTTTTATTCTGATGGTAGTCATAATAATGACAATAATAATGAAAAAAACATCAGGTAAATAAAAACCAAGTTTCATGACATCTGAAAGCGGTACGAAGGCATTGAATAATTGAAAATCGAGATTTTGTCCTCTTTTATTTGAGCAAATAAAAATAAATATCATCAAAACCTTTCTCGTTAATGGAATGAAAAAAAAGTCTAATTTTGTAAAATGAATTAATAACAAGAGCAAATCGATTGTCGGACAACAAAAGACAAAATTGTATACGACGTTTGATATCGTTCTTTTTTCTTATGGAACTTATTTTAATCTAAAGATTCAGCAAAATAATACCTCATATTCGGACTCCTTTTCCAAAAGCTGCTTCTTATATTTCTGATTCATCGAAGATGCTTCTTTCAGACGTTTCTCCAACCCGTTAATCGTGGAGTCTCTTCGCATCTTTGGCATCGGTTTCAGAGTCTGTCTCAATCTCATGTCTAATGCTCCTTGGGGATTTCTTCGTAATTCTATGAGCTGTGCGAACAAAGACGAGTAATGTGTAACCAACTTTTTAGGGCCGTCGCATACAAGCTTAACAATCAGTTCATCTTTGTCGTCATACATTAAAAGATAAAAAATTTAAAAACTAATCAAACTCGGTAAAAAAATATCGAACAATGGATACCGCCACTGTATTTGCACAAAAAACGGAAAACTATTTATTCCAACAGACAAACAAAGTTTGAGTCGCGAATTTTCATTCATTTGTTATCACATCGGTGGAAATGTTGTTCACGTGCGCCTGGCGAATTGTTAACGAAAATATAAAATGCGTCTTTTACAACGCCGGAAGGGATGTAAAAATTTGTTCCAGTTGTTATACATACAAATATAGCGCTGAATATATATACGTTTTTTTTTTTCAAAATAATTTTAGACGGACATGCATGTTGGATATCGTTGGAGCCATTTTTTTTTTGTACAATTTTAAACTTTATTATTTTCATTTCAAAATCTTCTTCGAGAGCACGAAAATTTTTCTCCGTCGACAAAAATGAGTGCTATTTTTAGATTAAAGTAGTTTCACAAGTTTACCTTTGGTACGAAAACGAGGCACAAGGTGGCTGTGCTGCAGAATATGATGAAAACAGCGAGCATGATGAACATGGCGTCCTGCTTGTCGTCGAGTACAAAACTGATAGCAGCCCCCGTGACACACATTATGACAACATTGTATACGCTTAAACCCACATACTTGCTGTCGTTCAGAGCCGGGATGCTTACGTGTCGCGTTTCCCAAGCAAGAAAGGCTCCAAATATCTGCAAAATTATGCAATTTCACTTAAATTGTCAGCGAAAATTGATTTTGCCACATCGAGTTTAATATATCGCACAATATCTCAGAGTAAACCACCGAAAAAAAGTGTCTCACTCAATTTCGACCTGTATCACTTCGTCTCGAGGGTGTTACGATTCAATTACATAAAATAAATAATACAAATAAACATAAAACAAAATTTGCAGTTTAATAAATTCATCCATTGAAAAGCTCGAATACAAGTGGAGAATTTTTTTTCGTTCGTTGCAAAAAAACTCCGCTACGCAAAAAGTACATTATCCTTCGATGTAAAACTTCGTTATTTTGTTATATAAAAAAGCCTCTTCGACTGTCACAATGCCATATCAAGTTTTTCTACTTATTCTTTCCACATTTTTTTTTTCTACTAAGGGATGAAACTCAGTCTGTAACATGTGCAGAGCGTAACATTTGTAGCATTCATGAAATGTGTATTTCAATGTTGCGAGCACAATAAAAATTCTACAATGTTAATAAAGTCAGGCAAACAATTGAGTTTCTCCTCAGATGAATTTTGAAATTTGATATAATTTTTTTTTGTACATGCGAACCATCCCGACGACTTGGCATGAAAATTTTCGTTCGTTTGTGTGTTTTAAAGGGATGCAAATTTTCATTGTACGTCGGTATACCTTGACGTAACATTTCAATGTACTTGATCAACCATATGGACCAAATTTTCTTGTTGCAATTGCATTAACAAAACTTGTTACATTTCAAACGAGAAATTAAACAAAAATGTGCGCAACGATGGTTTCTCACTTTTTTATAATTTCTTTTAATTGTGATGTAAATTGGATGCTCGCGTCGAGGCAGTTCAGGTTGATAGTAATAGGCTAAAATTATTCGACTGTAAACATATCCTAACACGTTTCATTATTGAGTCTCATTTGCGCGAACTTACCATTAAAAGCCCTTTGTAAGCGTAAATGCTGCCCAAATAAATGTTCATTCTGTTGCTTTTACAGTATTCGTTTTCTGGTATTAAGATTATGTCCTCGCTGGAGGGATGAGGCTGAAATAAAAATAGTCAATTAAAACATCGTGAATAACAAAAAATGATTCCAAATCAAAACCACTGTTTGATACGAAACATAAAACATCAAACTTTCAGAAAATAAAAACAAATTGAAATTGTAGAAACAAAACGATATCACATTTTTGTTGTTTGACAAACAAAGTTAACTTTGATAATAAAACGATATAAAATCATCGGTAAAATCTTTGCTAAAACTTTTCAACCTTTGTACTTTTATCATAAGTGTCGATAGCTTCGAGTTATTTCAAGTTTTTTTTGAAAATAGAGAAAACAAATAATACATTTCCAAGTGTTTTGATTTGGATTGCTGCAATCCGATGTTGTTTTTTTTTATGCAAACGATTCATCTTTTTGAGACGGTTTACTTTTTCCTTAGTTTACAAAATAACTCAATTGAGCAAGAGAAAGTGGAATTCGTGCAAAAAGTGTACACACCTTGGCAAAATGGTTTCAAGAGATTCGCAAAAGATTATTCCGAGACAAACAATTGGCACTGGTATGCGCGATTTAACTTTTTTCCCCCAACTTTGAATATCTCTCACTGAAACGGGTCACATGCGAACACAAGACGTCTTGGTAAATTTAAAGCCGAGTTTGGAGCGAACATTTCCGTTTACGTCCCTCGTTTTCATAGAAATGTAGATGGAAATTTTGATTCAGCTGTCTCGCACTCGACTTTAACTTTCAATACGTCACTCGGGCTGACTCAAAATTTTATATCGAAAAAACAAAAGCAAAAAATAAACCCAACAAACATGGAAATAGCATCTTCCAATTTTTATTCAAAACACATGCCATTTCTTATTTATGTTAAACTTGGGATGAATCCTATCAGTATATTTTCTATTATTATCACGTCTGACCAAATTCCAATTTCATTACTGATATGTTTGCCAAATATAAAGTCTTACATTGTTTCAACCGTCTGGCCAATATTTATTTTTGTTACTACAATTCATGTAAAACATAAAATCCTACTTGTATTATATGTTATCATTTTAAAATCATTATCAAAAACCAATTTTGTACATGAATTTAAAATCAACGAAAATTTAGTTTCCTGTTCAAACGAGCGTCTAATCTACCAATTAATTGTATCATAAAATGGGAATTACAAAAAAACGTTAATACTCACATATGGTTCCATATGCTTAGTTTCTCTATAAAACGGATCAGAAACTTGCCATGTGGTCATGATTGCGAGGTCGATGGCTATCAGTACTCCGACAACCATAAAAAGTTGATAGTCCTTTATCACCTGAAATTGTATCGCGGAGGAGAAAAAAAAAGGTTTAGTATGTCCGTTAAAGTATACTTGGCTAGGTCTCAATTTGCAAATTGTCAGGGGATTGAATTATTACCGCGGGCAAAAAGCCTCGCAGCCCGTAGTTTACTGCGCTACTTAGTTTCTTAATTTACTTGATCATCATAAAATGTATTTATGGGCCCTCAGTAAACACTACAACCGGTCGGCCGTGCATCCTCGAGCCATTGTAATTGATCACTGGACAATAAATTGTATTACACTGCAATTCAATCTGTCTCGGATAGTCGAGTCCAATTGACGGATTAAAAACTTTTGTCAAATAATTAAATCACGGCGGAGCGTTTGTCGTGTACAGAATATATAAAACAGAGGGACTAACACCCGGGAGCAGAGGCAAAAAATGCGCAATGGCAAAAGAAACGCGAGAGTAATATATAATGTGACAAGCTCACCTTTTTGTTGAGCTTGACGTCGGTAAAGATGGAGTGCACTCGCCACGTTTTGGAGAACATGGCACCGAAGGCGAGGGAAAAACCAACCATTAGCAACCAGGCTCGGGCGGTGCAAATGTAGGGGAAGGCCGTCACACTGGACAATTGTGAATCCAAGCCGAGAAAGATGACGCTACTGTATGTCAGCATGCAACCGACGATAATTAGATTGTTCAGATGAGGCGACGACATTTTGATGTATCTGAAAAAAAGAAAAAAAAACAATTGGAAACGGATTTTTTATGATTGGTACAGGCATAAAAAATGGGAGGGGGGGGGAACAAACAAGAAAGGAAGAGAAAAAAGAACGCGCGCGTGACAAAAAAGGTGTCTGGCGGCATGAATCACTGTTTTGTTATTGGAAAAAATCGATGCAAAGCATTATTTATGCGACGTCTGTAATGCACTGGCTGCGGTCGGACAATTTCGTTCGTTGCGTTGCAGCTTGCAACTGATTTTATAATTTATTAATTATCAAAACGGACATATGACATAAACCGGCATGATAATTGAATGAATTTTATTAATGCATGTTGACAAATGTATTTTCATTTGTTGATGGCGATAAGCTTTGAATAACATTTGTGAGGATGAATTTAACGTTTCTGGCGAACTCAAATTGTCCGCCGTTCGTTCATTTTTGTTTCTATTTCAATGACAGCTCATTGTTTTTGATGTTTTGAATTATGCTTTGTGGCGTTTAATATTGTACCTCGGACAATCTTCTTGCTGCAGTATTGAGGTGAATTATTGTACTAATTACTTGTGCGATATTCCACTTAAGTCGAAATGTAATATTAACGGATGAATTACAGAGAATATATTCTTGCAAAGTGCTATTAAACTGGAATAATTCACGGAAAAAGGGACACGTTATATGTACGTAGCTCTCCGATCATTAGAGGTAACCTTCGGTCGGATCTGAGAGAACCGCAAATTCGATAAAATTACTTGTCAAATTTATCTGCTGCATTTGCATAACAAACTTGTCCCAAGTGTGTCAGACTGATCTTTGACTTCTACTATTTAATTTGACAGCTTTGTCATCAAGCACAAACCCTGTCGTTTTTGCAACGAACAAGATATATTCCGAGGTACATACAATTAAACATGCAATTCGTTCGGACAATTAATTTCTCGACGATCCAGATGTGGGCTATTTTTCAACCTTTGATTCCTGTACTTGATGTTGATAGCGAGGAATATAGCTGCCATAACGATACCGACGCTGGCAGCGGAAGTGAGCACTGCGTAAATTGTAATGTTCACCGTCGAGTGCTCTATTATGCGCAAAGTTCTGTCTTTTGGCGGCGACTTTCCTCGCCATACGAGTGGTGAACCCCGCGTTAAATCTAATGTCCCAGTCACCCCGTCGTATTCGCCCACTTTGATCTCGCTTCCACCTGAAAAAAAAAGAAACCGCTCTTTAATTTTACCTCCTACAAAGTAAGATCTATAACACTAATGAGACGGATAATGAATGAATAATTCATCTCAAAAGGAGAGGAGGATAAAAAGAAGGATATGACGAAATTGAAAGATTGAAAGTGGACGAAAGTTGGAGGGTGGAATGATGATTTGGGAATGCTCGATTGTGTTAACTCTCGGAGTTGAGCAATACTGAAGATAAATTGAGACCTGTCTCGTTGGAAAAAAGTGGCGCGATATGGCATGAGCGCCATCTGACAACGTCATTAACGAGCCGAATGAAGCCATCGCAAAGCATTTTTCTGGCAAATGCACGCCGCGAGATTGCAATTGAAACAGTGGATTCTTTTTCGTAAAGGTTATAGCCCGCTTTACGACTTGCATGGGATTTATAGAGTTGGCATCATTATGCGAACTCGATGTTCAGTCCTGGTGTACCCATTAAACGCAGCGCCGAGTCGTTTCAATCCATCTTGCAAACTTTTGGCTATTATAAAATACGATTATTACTTATGTCCGACAGATCTCAGAGATTTCATGTTTGTGACCTATATGAGTTTTTTTCCCCTTGTACAAAATTATGTCTAAAGGAAAAGCTTAGAGACACTTTTGAAATATATTAAAAAATGTTTTTCATGTTCATTGTTATTACAATAAAGCTGGAGTATTGAAACTGAAGTATGGCTGTACAATAACGTTTTGTTTTTAGTAAAAAAAAAACATTTTTGTCAATTTGTTAATAAATAAAAGAAGGCGTTGTTTGAATCAATAAAATTCGTACCGGAATATCGGGAAAAATGGATGAGAAATTTAATTTGTTGACCATTCCAATTTGTTGAGTCTCAACTTAGAAAAACGGTTATGAATTTTCGATCAAACTAAAAATTGCGATTGTGGAGAGAGACAGAGTGTTTAAATATTCAAGACCACATGATCTATCAAGTCCCGATCTAACTGACTGCGACAGAAGTTGATTAATTTTAATATTCAAATTAAAATTCTTCCTGTTCCTGTGATTATCATTGCAACGTCATTTTTTTCGTGCCAACGTTGATTGAAAGTTAAATATATGAAAATGAAATTTAAATTTACTTTTATCTCAGTCAGCCTCATTGTTTCTACTATTTATGCGTAAATATTTGTCGTGCAAAAATGAATGGCACCGGGTGAATAACTTCGCGTTTTTCCTTGATTGAAATTCTCTGCATTGAATTTCTTACATTTTTAGCGAAATAATTTCCTTCCATCATTTATTTTTCTCCCTCGAGTTTTAAGTTTCTTTTTGCGACTGTTGATTCTTTATTAACCAAATTATGCAATGCTTATAAAAATGTTTAACAATCAAATCTGCGTGAAAACAATTTTGAGAAAATTATTCAGGAAAATTAATGTTGTGTTATATTTCAACTACATAATCTCGAGTCTTGCATCATCTACAATGAGAAATTTGTTTTGAGTTTTATTATAATTTTGACGGGCAACGTAGCGCAGGTGGAGATTCCTTAATTTTCCACTTACTTTGAAATTGTTTGAGGAGAATGTAGGCTTTCCGCTCGTTGTCATAAAAACGCACCGGCCCCTGTAATAAGAGAAAACGACAGTTAAAAATATATCCACGTGAATTACAATAATTGACGTACTTTAGCTCAAACCAGATGAGCTTAAGGCCATATTTTTATTTCTTGGCGTGTTTCACACTATATGCGTCACACTTCATAATGCTTAATAACCGCAACCAAGCGTAATTTATTATTAACTAGCGAAGGTAGCGGTAATTTCATATATCTTGATATAGCAGGATCTTTTGTTACGTTATATTTTTTAGGGCACCACCCGTGTAAAAAAGGAGTCTGCAGATTTAAGTCGGGCTACTTACTTTGCTGCCAGTATATGCAAAGCAGGTTTATGTTCCAGTGATAAAATTGCAAATGAAATAAAATTTCAAAAAAAAAAAAAACATAAGATAAAAAATGAACGTATAGAAATAAGTTTACAATCTAGGGATTAGCGGCTTTTATAATAATGTATATCTTTTTATAAATTTTTACGTCGCTTGTTTAGCTTTAATATTGGATAACTTGGTACAAACTATCTCGAATAACTTTTGGTGGAATTTTCTCAAACTTCGTAGTCGTAGAGAATTTAAAAAGCCAGTTATGAGGGTGTTTTTTATTTCCAAACAATTTTTTCT
Source organism: Trissolcus basalis (assembly GCA_025266255.1). Classification (NCBI taxonomy): domain Eukaryota; kingdom Metazoa; phylum Arthropoda; class Insecta; order Hymenoptera; family Scelionidae; genus Trissolcus; species Trissolcus basalis. Next base: position 14,187 of record JAAMPD010000715.1, on the reverse strand, counting down.
TTCTTAGTAATAAAACGTGAACTCTAATTTAAAAACCTGTACAGTTCGAAATACAAATAATGAAAATTGTTTTCCGAAGTGGATCGAAATTTAACATTAACTTTCAGGTTTCCGTCTCTCAGAATGACAGCGACACAAGAGTTGAAGAAAAATAAAAAGACTTTAATCCCCAGAATTGTTTTCCACTCGAGAGAAATGATTTAGCTACCATCCGGCTGTATTTCTTTTCATTTTCTCATGCAAGCTAATATTTCAGAATAACTGATTCCCTGGAGAAAAACAGCTTTTTGTGCGGGCGTTAATGAAACTTGGCAAGTTTTAATGGTTAGATAACGACTGGCAGTCCGAACAAAAGCGAAAGTTTGTTCAACCGTCCTGTGATCTGCCAAATGTGACTCGTCTCGGCGGGTAGGAAAAAAATTGATCGGCTTTTGGTAGTGATTACAGGCCGCTTTTAATTAAGCTGAAAAAGCCAGCTGTATCTTGTCTTAATCAACGCGCTAAACTGCGATTTTCTTTTCTTTCAGCTTTCATCGAATGCTCGACTACGATGAGGTGTTTACCGTGACTCCTTCAAAACTCGTGTTCCTCAACGCCTCGAGGAAAAGTTTTTCCCAGAGCGGGTCCCAGTACTTGAAGTCCGCCACTGTCTCATTTCGCCGATAGTGTCGGATTCTTCTCGCTACATGCTGTATCGCCAGAGCTACCGCCCAAATCCCGTCGTACGTGTACCCGTGAAACCTCGAGTATTCTGATCCTCTCCTTGCGTCGTATTCTACCCGATACTCATTTGGTGTCTGCAAATAGAAAAACAGTTCAACATTAATCAAATGAAAACAATTATTTTTTGTCCGAATAATTATTAACTCGAGTTACTCATTTTTTTTTCATATTACCTATGACTTTAACAATAACATTTTCTCAATTCGGAAATAATTTTTATTATTCAATGATAATTTATAAAACAATGTCGTAAGCTGTAATGACGCAATACTAACATTTCTAGAATGATTCCAAATGATGGCTTTTATATGATTATTTATTTTTATTTTATTATAAATGGAATAATCTGTATGTGATTATAATTTGAATTGCTCTTAAAATGCCAAAACCTCTGAGCTATTTTCGAAATATTTGTGGTAATCAAAATTTCAGTATAATTCAATTAGGAGATAAAATCTAATAAACTGTATGTAACCAAAGAGCATTTCGTCACCAAGCCTGGTTCTGAATTTACAACAGCATTGTTTGGGCAAAAGTTCTCTCATATCTCCAGCGATTTGTGTATTTCAATGCTCTCAACGGTAATTGAAAACTTATGTAATGCAATGATTTACCGTGCATATCTGTCATAATCAAAAGTTGGCATTAAATCAAATACCGTCGATAGCAAGAGGACAATGCGTAAAAATGAGAGTATCGACTTTTTTTCCTCTCTCTCATTTTGTTACTTCGTTTTGGACTGTAAAAACTTTTTCTTTATCTGAAAAATGTCATTTAAATGATAAAATTTTTCGCCAGCATAAAAAGGGAAGAAACGAAAAAAGAAGCGCAAAATGTACGACTCCATTTTGAAATGATGTAACAAAATTTGCGCTTGACATATTTTGATTTTACCAATTCACGTTTAGTAACAAGTTTTATAACAATTTGCAAACCAGTAATTTTGCCATGAAAATAATACCCGGGGTACCCGCCAGTTGTTCGGAAATAATATAAATTTATGAGTCCGAAACATATTACTATTAAAAGTTTAGTTTTGCCAACTAATTATCAAGCTGAAAAAAATCTCTTTACATTAGCACAATAATGTACAGGCATTTCATTTCTCATTCCATCTTCTACTTTGCACTTTATCCCAACGCGGAAACACGCTGAACGCAATTTAAGTAACTTTTATGCGTCAGAAATATAATTTTTAGACACTCGAAACATGCATGCCGTTCTCAACTATTTTATTTGTCCAAGGGCAAATGAAATACTTGCGCAATTCGACGGAGTGACTTGCGAGGGCAAAAATTGTAACAATTTCAAAAGGAAGTGCAAGGATCGATCGGGAGAGAAACTTTTCATGCCCTGTTTATTATTTGTACAATGGAAAAGGAAAGTTGAGTGTACAATTTCATATGGGCTGAAATTGTGTTTGTTTTTATCGAGTGCGCATGCAGATGTACGTATGTTTTCCTGACTCTAATATCGTGGAAACTGAGACTAACGAAAAATATGCAATTGCAAAGGCATAACGGAGCGAAATGTTATCCTCGCGGGAACACGAAGGAAACGCGACATCACGCATCGATAAACGTTCTCGATTGTGAACTTCAACGTTGTTTCAAAGAACTTTTGAATAACATTAAATTCGCTCAAGTTGATGATCAATGAACGACTAAATGGATCGAGATTTCATGCATTTAAATAACCCAATTTTTGATCGTCTTTTCTTACGAGACCGTTTGGATGTCAATTAATCGATCCCAATTTTACACTTTGTAAATGACAGAAATGAAAAAAAGGCGAAATAACAGTAGAAAAAGAAGATGGAATAAAAAAATTCCAAGTGGCACTTACTTTGTAAAAAAATGCATTACAATATTCGAAAGAAAAAATAATGAAATAAAAATATTACACAGCGAAATATTCATTTGCATCGGCTGTGAAATTTCGTACATTCGAATTTGTATGTAAATCAATAAAAGCTTAAATTTACATTTTAATGATCCGCCGATATTTCGAACACTCCGGGCGCGTTAATATATTCCATCGCAAGTTTCGAAATCACAATTTTACAATGTTATCGCGTTTGAAGTTCATCTGTTGTCGCAGCCTTTACTTCGAACCTTTTTTCATACATTACGACAAAACTAAATAAAAAAAAAAACAAAAAACAAAACAAAAAAAAACAACATGAGAAATGTAAACAAAGTCAAGCCATTTTCAATTTCTCTCCATTTTTCCATTTCCCTTTGGGAGTTGGATATCAAATATTCATGTCGTTTACAAATATAAATTCAATACTCTTAAAATCATGTTGACTGTTTGCAAAAACAAACTAATCGTATACATTTATATTTTTTTTTCAAATTCTAATTTAATATAAAACAAAATTGAATTTTGCTAGAAAAACTGTAACCCCCCCCCCTCCAAATATCGAAAAAAGACAGGAAAGGCAAAAAAGCTGTCGTAGATCTTTTTTCCAATTCGAACGAAACTGGCAGACAGTGCAACCGGTACAGTTCGTGATAATAACATTTAATTCATCAATATGACATTTTTATGAAACGGCTGCAAGACGGACGACCAAATTTCTTACGTGATATTGAACGGCTCGAATCGCAAATAACACATTTGCATTTTTGTATCGCTGTTCCATCAAAGCTGCGCAGCTCGCTGCATCAAATGTACACGATTCATGTTTCATCACGGTTAACATAATAAATTCACAGTTGAAAAGTTTCAATTATGGAGCTGTTTCTTTTCCCTTTTAATAAAAGAGGAAGTCGCTGAAGGCGCAAGTTGCAAAGATGAAAGATTTCCTTTATGTATTGAGCTTGCAATGATTTTCTTGTTTTATTACGAGCTGTACATTTTTCCGTGACTCGCATTCGCCTAGCAATTTTGAACTGTTCACTCCCCTTGAGGATATTTCATCGATGTATCACATAATTTTTGGCCTTCAATTACATACTTGTGATATATTTTCCCCCCGCCGTTTTATTCGCAATACAAAATGAGAAAATCGTTCCTTTCGAATTGATTGAAATCCACGTAAACGTTTTTGAAATGATTGTAATCGATTATCAATGATAAATAATCCCAAATTCGATAAAAATTGCTTTTTCAATTTTACGTTTTCTCATTCGATTGTTGAACATCAAAAATGAAAAAAAAAAATTGTACAATATTTTCTTAACGTTATAGTTAGCATTGTACAATTACATTTGAAATGTACATTGTTAAAGAAGACGTGCTTGTAATGAAATGTACGAAAAATTACATTTCGTTCTGAAATATTAGATATCAATAAAAAGATTTCGCTCATAAATAAGCAAGTATTACAACCTGAATCAAGTCAGACGTCAGTTTCCACTTGTGTCAATCAATAATCGATGGATAAAATTTAATCTGTCGAGAATCATATCAGATATACAGGAATCGTTGCCAATTTACAATTTCATTCAGAGACTAATCGTAACTCTTGAAATAAGTCGGATCCATCAGTTGTCAGATGATAAGAGAAAACCACGTGATATTAATCAAAAACATTAATTCCTTCACAGTTCTTTTAATTTGCATGAACAAGTTTCGCAGCTTGAATTTCATATTGATAATGACAGTTCGCATTGTGTAAATAGCTTCATAAATGCTATGAAAGGACAACGACCACCGAGATCACACATAGAAAAAAAATGCGCAGGTTCATTAAAATTCTTTTTCGCAGTCCCTTTTTCAATTAATTCTGCTTTTGGAACGCAGCGTAACCCGTTAACCTTTTTAATTTTTGGTACAAACATTTTTTTTCGCGCATCTGTTCCGAAGTCAAAAAAAAGACTGTTTTGCAAATTTTCAATTGTTTTTCTCATTTCTTTTTTTCATTTCAAAACAATGAAATTGAACAGAAATATATATTCACTTTTTCCAGTTAATTTAATTTAATGCTGAGTTTAATTGAAAAAGTTTTGGAATTAAAATATCCTCAATTGTTCATAACCTACCGTCATATTTAGTCGACGGATAAAACGAAGCATTCTAGCTTTAGGTCGTGACATAAAACGGGTTACGGGTTAACGTTGTTGTGTCAAAAATGTTAAGCCGGTGAACAGTTTCGTCGAGACCCGGCCGGGGAGTTTCTTGCGAATTTAAATCAACTACAAACCATGAAAACTGACATTCATTAAGGTTAATGCGATTTCAGTTGATTGCATTAAATTTGTATATTTTTACACGAATTAGAATCGTTTTCTCTGCTAATTTACATCCTCTGCTTTATAAACAAATACGACGTCGCTTCACTAAAGTAAATACATTAACACGACTTCATTACCAAAAATAATTCTCTGATGTGATAAATTATCGATGGATACCAACGAAAATTAAGTTTCCATGTACAAAATTTTTGTTTCTGTTACTACCATCTGTGTTTGTGAACAATTTAGCATTAAAATTTGCCTTTTCTTTTTTTTATTCTGCACAATGTAACAACCACAGTTTAAAAGGGACCTTTGTAATGTAACCGAATAAAATGTATTCAAATTTCATGTTGTGTGGGAGTCGTTTCTTTTTCACAGCCAACTGCCTTTGAAGTAGAAAATGAGTAAAATATTGGAGAAAAAACTATTACGCCAGAGTGCTCTTCAATGAGACAGTGCAAACTGTGAGACACTTGAGATGATTTCTAAACGATGGCGCGGACAATTAAAAATAAAATAAAACCGGCATAAAAAAGTTATTTTAGCTCCGACGCGGCCAATACTTAAATTATCCTCTGTCAAATTGTCCATCGACGATGAAAAGTAATCGTTTTATCAGACACGATTTTTTTCATTTCAAGCCAAGCCATGAAACTTTGTAAACAGGAGGATAAATTATTACTCACGATTCCAGATATTGTGATTTGTTCTGATGTTGAAAGGGGAAGTAAATCAGTCAAAACGGCACCTTCGAGTGCTTCTGTTAGTTCGGATGGTGCACAGCCACCGCCTGGTCGGAGCCACCACTCTTTTGTGTAAGTACCCATTATTACCCATTGATACTTTCTTCCATACATCCCGAACCTGAAAAATAAGTGAAAATAAATATATATTGCAAAGTTATTGAATGACATAACAAAATCAATTTTTGGAAATATTTTTTATACTCTTAGAAATAAAAATGACTTTTGTTTGAAAGGTATAAATTTCAAGGATGACGAAGTGTAGGAGCTAGAATTGGCAAAAATCAATAGATGCTTCGCCAGATAAGAAAAAAAGTGCTTTTTGCGCGAGGTAATGTAATATGGCAAAGCTTACCTGTAAGCTTCGCAGAAAATTTGCCTCGCCCACACTTCGTTGAAGTTACCTAAGATGATCCTAACGTCTTTTTCTTTGAGCTTCTCAAGAGCGGCGCTGACTTCATTCGCGAAGCTCTGTGTTTCAACGACTTCCATTTTATTGCCGTCCAAATCCGCGACTAGCCTGTTATGGGCCTGAAACAAATCCCAAATTTCACCTGGTTAATATCTCAAGATAATCTTCTCAACATTTGTGTATCTTTTTTTCGTTCAACAAAAACCATACCAAACAAAATCAAAATGGAGTCATAAAATATCTACTTTCAAGTTTCGCAGTACCACAAAAAGTCAGAGAGGGAAAAACATCTTTTCCTTTTCACACTGAATAACCCACACGGACAAATATATATTTTGAAATATATTTTACATATATTTTATATATTTAAAATATATTCGTGTATATTTCACATATACGTGATTTATAAATTATTTATAAAGCGGCAATAAGTTATATAAATGATATATAAAATAAATATATATTTTATCGAAAAAATATATTTAATTTATATAAAAAATATAAATTTGAAATATATTTCCGCGTATATTTTTATCCCTGTGGGAAGATACATTTTCCAAAAACTTTTATTAAGAAAAATTGTATAAACTCTTGATAATTGAATCGAACTCTTTTTACAAATCAGAAAAAAAAATTTTTGAATGAAAAATAATATTCAAGAAAACAGAATCAATGGATAAGTTGTCAAACAATTTTTCTTGTACGTCAGTGATTTTTTTATATTTCGTAAAGCGCGAAAGCTTTTAGGCTTTCGAGGAAGTAAAAAAGTGCAGACGTCCCAGTGTTAAATGAAATTTGGTAAAAAATGAAGCTGCCACAAGTATTAAGGGAGGTAATGAAAATTGTTTCTTTCTGGAACTTGAGTTAAGTTTTAGCAGCCAAATGTGTTCATGACAAGTTAGATATGCAAAAATATGAGAGCACCATTCGAAGTTCTGCAATGGTGACGTAAATTATTTGTCACTATTTACGAGCAAAGTGTGATTCTAATGCGATTAAGTTTATGCTTCGCACGTCTCGCACTTTACCACTTGTAACCCATTCGCATACACGACCGCATTCATTTCACGTCTTCTTGAATTGCTTTATAAACATTTGAAAAATATCCCCTTTCTAAATTGCAAAGGTCCAGCGAGAAGGAGCGTTCAAATCCGATCCGAATAAATTGAATCTAATGTGTTCGACATTTATTCCGTTAGGTAAACTACAATTTTGCTGAGGTGCGATCGAAACTGTTTCTGTCGGATAAAGTTTGAAACATGGAAAGATGGGGTAATCAAGATAGAGAGAAAAAATTAAACGTCCATAAATAGAGCGGAAAGTTAGATAAAATTAACTAGACAAGGTTTTTACGGCGGCAGTATAAGGTAAAATAAGTTTCGTTGAAAATTGAATCATGCAAAAAAAAAAAAAAAGCGCGGAACCACAAGAGATTCGGTGAAATTTTACAGGCTGAAAAGAAGGGAAATATTATTTGACTTACAAAGACAACTTACAAAGACAAACACGCCCTGACAATTTATTTAACTCGAAAAATTTCTATGTTTGTGTCATAATTTAACGGGGGACATTTGTAATTTGGATTCTCGTAGAACCCGCTAATCTTATTGTTAGTACAATCTTTTCGGAAGTTTTTGCGAGATAATGTTTTATCTCAAATTTTCGCCGGGAACAAATAAAACGTCTATTTTTACTTTCTCTTAATTATCGCGCTGTTTGTTGAGAATATTTTTCAATATGATTTCAACGAAAATGAATAACTAATTTAATTAATTAGTGCAGCGTAATAAAGATGCGCGCACGTATGGGTGTAGTATACGTGCCACAGTAATTAGTACTGCATAATTGAATTTATGCCGTGGAGCTTCCACGTAAGATAAATGTCATTATTGAAAGCAAATAATAGTTATTAATTATTCCTCCAATTCAAAATAGTTGTACACACGTGAATAATTTTGAGTAGTTACGCAGCATGTTTTCATGTTGTCATAGGTTGGCAAAACAGTTTCGAGCACATGATGTATTTTTGCTTTGCCTCTTTGGGGGCATTTCAATTTTTGTTACACTTTTTAGATTATTTTGTCAAAAATGAGTGTTCATTAAAAGTATATAATGAAAAATGTTTAGTGGCATTTAAAACACTGAACGTTTAATATATCACATTTTTTTCCTATATCGTAGAAAAGTATCCTCAAAGTGTTCATTAAAAGTGATGTTCTACATTAAAATGTTTAACGGTATTTAGAACATTTTAAACGTTTAAATGTTTTAATTAAAAACAGTTTTTACCACTAAGTATATGTTTTATAGTTCTAGCCATTTTTCAATTCTCAAATTAAAAAAACTGCGTTGGCGAAATTTTTAAGTCGTGCATTATATTTTATTGCTTTATAAATGTCACTTAAAAAATACTGCCATTAAACAATAAACAAGTTTTATATATTAAATTTCTATTTAAATGACAATAAATATAAATCAAAATAAAAATAATCGTCTTATAAGATTAACGTACAAACTGTTGTATTTCTTTTATTTCGATAACTGTATATGCTACCATCCCTAGTAAAAAAGATCATATATTGTTCACATATAAAATATATATTGACAATATATTACTAATATACAGTCCATATATTAAAAATAGTCTAAATAAATAAACAATAAAACATAAAAATCTGAATAATAAATAATAAAAATATACTATTGATATATTGTCCATACATTGTCAGTATATTGACAATATATGGTCAATATATAAAATTTTTTTAGTATAGGGATATTCTATATTTTCTATATTTTTAAAATATGTTTTTGTTTTCCTGAATGAATTTCATACATTAAATTTATTATATAATTATAATTCCATACATGATATCTAGACGTGGCCCATATATGAAATTCTCACGTATGTTCCAAATATGATACCCAAATATCAAATAACGTATAGTTTTTTGCACGAAAATGTGAAACCGAGGTTAGTTCTATTGTGCGCAATCGATCATGCTTTGGAACAACGTTGCATATAAGAAAGTGATACTAATCTCCGTTCGCTGTCATCCGTCAGTGCATTTAAGATCATTTGTTCGGTCGAGTCTCGATGTGTTTTGACGTTGATTTACCGTGGAGACACGGCCCATTAAGGTCCATTAGCTTATTAGGTATTGGATCTAGACGTTTGATAGACAGAAGCGCGGAAATAATTCGCACATCAGCGGCATCGCGAGCAATCAATTGCATTCAGAGAAGCTGGGACAAACGCCCGCTGAGTGCCGTGTTTGTGATATCATTTTTAAGGCAACGCCGCGCCACCGCTGGTTCGCATATACGCTGCAGATATAATCGCGTTTAATTAAAGCGCCGTGATCTAGAAACGGTTACATTAATGCGGAAAGCCAACCGGGGAAGCTCATATGCGTGTATACGCGCCATTAGGCATCTAGTTGCTGACTGCACAGGGGTTATCATATATAACGAGGCAAAAGAATGTTTGCCTAGATGGTTGGCTTGAAACTATCAATAATCACGAGCAGGACCAATGAAAACCAACACCCAACTTGCTCTCAACCAACGGGAATAACTTGCTACTTTTCCGTCACCCCTGCTGCCATCTGCCTGTGGGATCTGAAACATCTGTAACGATGGAATTAATTTGTATTCCTTTCCTCCCTCGAGGTTCCACTGCCTGTCCTCTATTACGATTATTTAATTACTTTTTATTTCATTCCCTTGATCTTTGCAAACTTGTCATGAATTGCGCTATTTATTTTATAAATTGTGGCCTAGATTAGATGAAGGGAGCAATTCGTAGATTAGAAGGAGTATTTTCACGCGTAACAAATGTAATAAAGGGGTTTGATTATGGTCGATTAAGGAGGATTAAATGAAACGGCCGTCTTACCAAGGCGTATCTTGGCTCGTTCTGGTAAATCGTGCCCACTCTTGTCCAATTAAAATGCTGGAGCAGCGCGACGCGAGGTGCATTGAAGGCGTTCTCTGAGGGTACCACTCTGAAGAAATTCGGGAAACTGTTGCTGGTGAACATCGGATGGGTGTCAGCGTAACTAAGCTGAAATTATAAAAATAGATTCAACATTATTACACAATCTTAAAAATGCAAATTATTTTATATCAACTTTCTTCCAAATATTTTTTATCATGTTTTTGTGGTTTATGGCAACTCAACCTGTGTACCTTGAAAAAAGAAGCTGTAAAACATTTTTTTTAGATAATGACTTTTGAAGAAAAGTAAGTTAAAAGTAAGTTAAGTTTGAAGAAAAAAGGACCTCTCGGGTTTTGAACTTGGGCGTAAATTTATATTTCTGCCCTTGGTTGGAAATGCCCATATTCCGGATCCCTCGGACGAGAATATATCTGTGTAGGAAATATATCTAATAGGAAAAACCATTTAAGTATATAGGGTTTACGTATACACTTAACTGGTTTATCCTTTTAGCCACAGATATATTTATTCCTGCTCTTGGTTGGGAATATATGTATTCCCATCCATGGGTGGAAATGCTTATATTCCCATCCATGGGTGGAAATGCTTATATTTCCACCTAAGAGAGGAAATGCATATATTTTCACCCGAGGGGTCCGGAATATGACCATTCCCCCCTTCAATATGGTATAAAAAATTTTTAATTGAAAATTATAAATTGAAAAAGGGATCTATATTTACATTTTTTACATAATTAACTTAAATTGAACAGTAAATTATTGGGAAGAGGGGGATGCGCGCGCAGGGAGCGAAGCTTGCTCGGTGGGCGTAGCCCCCTAGTAAGATAAAAAAGAATTTTCTATCCTTGCTGACGGATTTACTGCCTCGATTGATATAGGGAATAACAATAATAAAAAGTGGCCCTTAAAAAAACTCTAAAAAGACTATATTGCAAGTACCCCTCTAGAATCTATTGGAATTTCGACTTTCTTTCGTTATTTTCCGTAGAAAAAGATTAGTGGGCAGGGGAAAAAAATTTATTGCTCAGATAAAAAAAAAGCAGGAACAAAGAGTTGATCGAGCAATTTCCGAAGCTGAGTTAAAGACTCGGTAGCGTTCTATGCTGGGCCGAAGCTTTGAATAAAATGCATCTTCGTCCTCGGGGCGTATGTAAAATTCTGTGTGCACTCTTTATCTCAAGCACTCGAAATCAAAACACTGAAAGCAAATGGCAGGGCACTCCCCGGGTTTTCTCTGCTCGAAAGATCGGAACTAATGCACGAAAAAGGAAAATAATGGCGCGTCCCGCAATCGATTTTGGAACATAAACATGCTGAGCGATATTTTATCACTCGATTGATTCAGATAATCGTGAAGCACAACTTTTGTCTCGTTTAAAGTAAACCCAGTAATTTTGCAAACACTGAGAGAAAAGTTTAATCATTTCTACCAGATTCGGTAGAATTTTGACTAAACTTGTTTTATAAGTGAAGGACAGAAATCATTTTGAAAAGAAATTATCAAACTTTTTGGTACAAATGTAACAATTATTTTATAACAATAACCAAACATTTAATATAAATTATTTAATTTTGTGGTATCTTTAACTAAACAGTTTAATCATTTTTATTCAAAATAGATTCTGTCCTCTAATGATGAAACTGTTTGGTAAAAATTATACAAATTGTGATAAAAATTGTTACAACTTTTTTTCTCCATGAACAAGTCGCAAAAACAAAAATTTCAAATGATATCTTTTTCACTTATAAAACTGAAAGAATTCGATGTATTCATTTAAAGAACAATTTCAATTTTTCTTTTTTCTGCTTTCTTTTCTTTTTTAAAATTCATTATTTTATCTCACAGATTTTAATAACTGAAAATATAAATGAATTGTAAAATCGTTTTCAATAATAACAAGATTCGTTTCAGAAATCCATGGTTGTTCATTTATTTATTTATTATTTTTTTTGGTAATTTAATTGTCGTGTAATTATAATGAAAAAAAAAAAATTTAATGATGCGAATTGAAGTTAAAATGAGACATTTCTGAGCAATTTGAGTAGTGGCACATGAACGTTCGATTAATTTTGAATAGAAATTGGATTGCGAGTCATTTTAGGAGAGAGGCGAGAAAGAAATAAATATTGGCCATCGGAGCCATTGATCAGGAACAAAGTGGTGACAATGGTGGGATCGTCGACTGCACACGTGATCATCGATAATGACCAAATCCTTGTCCATTAATTGTTAGCGTGACATCTCGCATTCATCGGAGTACGTGTTGATAATCCAACGCAAACAAACGGTAACAATGCATTGTTGACTCACGCGTAACTGTATAATTAGCATATCCCAGGTGATTGAGAGTTTGCATTAGATAAGCAGATGCGCGCTGGAGATGGTGCTGACAAGTCGAGGCGTGGCCATTTTGATGCCTTTTATGCACGCACACTGTTCACACCTTACGAGTGCACGCCTTGTGCAACAAGTTCACTATGAGATCCATCGATATGCCAAGAAGAAATAAAACGTGACGGGCTTTTCATCTTTTATCTGCTATTATCGTTAATTACGCATGTAAACAAAGATATATGTGACACATATGATTTATTTCATACATTTCACATGTATGAAACACACAGCTATGAAATATCTACGTGAATAAATATGTCAAAAGTTTATTTCCATCTCGGTATATGTTTGTTACATTCAAAACCGTCTGTAAGAGGTTATTTAATTTTTTAAGACCTTTTTAAAAGTTTTCAATTATTTTCTATAATAGAAAATCCAGCTACCCGGATCGATTTATCTTCAATAAATCAACCCGATGAATGGATTTAAGAAAAAAGTGTCTGATTTAACACTTAAATGGATACAAGTTTTCTTTCTATCTCGAGACGATTTATAAGAAATGATTTATTTTTAATATATTTCCTCTCGATTCTTCATTATTCAAACGTTTGAGTTAGTGATAGTTACTTTAAAACATTCGCCTGCTGTTTCTCGACACTTGATCCCCCTCCCTAATTAAGTCCCTGTGAGGTGGGGATAGCGACTGAACGCGAATTGAAAATGAAACGTCACTGAAATCGTCAATTGAAATGAAATCACGCTGATTCAATAAATATTTAAGCCACGACGTCGTTTGTATTTAAATTTGAAAGCAAACTGCATCGAAATATTTTGCATAATTATTGCTTCGGTGAATTTAATAATACACCTCAACAGGTTACAGCGTGTAATTTCACATTAACTTTGGCGGAACTTCTCACGGGAATGAAATTCGTTGTAACTATATGCTTTATATTCGAAATACATGTGTGTGGGTGCCTATTTATGAAACTTTAATAACTCTGAGTGTAAAGTTGAAATATGTCACGTAACGCGCACGCTCGACTTGACAAATTCGCTACGATTTGCAATTATTCGTGTCCACCTTCTCGCCTTGGGATGCGGATATTAATGGGCATTCTTACATGACACCCGGGACAAATTGAACCCCTAATCTCACGACGATACATTTTCTCGCCAATTATACCATAATTAATCAAAGCAGATAATTTTTGTTCCGAAGCAATCACCAGAACTCGGTTCGCGCTTCGAAAATTCGATCTTCGAAGCTGTTGTCTCGGACTCATCAATCATCTGGGACCAGTTTGTACAGCTGGGATTCACTGGTCTGTGAAAAACTTTTTCTTGATATTGGATATATTTTTGTGATTGAATTTAGAGTAAAAATAATGGTACATAGTTTTTTTTAGTTAGAGCCACCTGGTAAGTCACACTACAATCACAATGACAATCGATCATTTTCAGAACAAATAAGCTCCGATTAAAAGAATGAGGCTACAGTGTAATTTCAGCGTTATCAAGGGAAATATAAGAAAATTGAGACATCAGGTTCGTTCTTGATTTTCATATGCGGAATACGAACTCTCTAAATTTGAATAAGTGAAAATTTTCACTTTTTGCAAAAACTTTCAGATTTGTTTACTTACTTTTGAAGGAATTTTAAATTATTGCTATAGTAAAAATTCACCAAAAATGAGTAATAACGTTTTTTTTAAATAAGTCCACGGTCTTGTCCCACATTTTTAATAAAAAGAGAAAATTTTTCACTTGTCCAAAATCCAGAGACAAACAACTAAAAACAAATTCTTAGTAACTAAAGTTTTATTTTTC
>JAAMPD010000714.1:0-38972 GCA_025266255.1 Trissolcus basalis | reverse complement strand
TTCATCAATTTTTTTTTTTTTTTTTTTTTTTTTTTTTTTTTAANACTGAAATGTGCAATTTTTGCAGGGTCATCCTACGCATGCGCAGGACAATCAAATTAGCCAACTTACGAGGCCGCCGTCCTTCTTCTCAAAACTTTCCTCAAAGTTTTCTAAACGGTTAGTGTTGCACTCATTATTTACTATATATATAAAAAAAATATATATATATATGTATAATAAATATATGTATGTATATATATCATAAAATTCAACAATTTTTATGTCATTCCTTCTGTGTGCCAATTTTTGGTTATCATTATTCATTTATTGAACAAATTTTGTTTCATACCCTTTTTTTACATTACTTTACTTTTATACATGACTTTTTTGGCATGACGAAAACTTTGATTATGTTGAAACACCACCGTTCGTCTTAAAACTTGCCTTTTCTTTGCATTGTACATTAACTTACAAAACACCAGTCGATATTGATTAATCTAAATAACATCTTTTGTTTGATTTTTTAATTCAAATTCTAAACATCATTATTCTTACAAAAATCATGATTAAATGGAGAGCACATTTGCAATTTTTCTAATCCATCGAAGCAATTTTCGTTGCGATTAAAAAAAAAAGCCTAACTCAAATTAACAAAGAATGGAATTTGTTTTTGAATTGCTTGATTTGATTGAACCAGAGAAACGCAGTTTGTTGAAACGAAAAATTGCTCTTTGGTGTTCATAACCTCGTTATTGTTGCATGCTCATCATTTCGGTCTTTAAAGGATGCACAATGACTATGTAATTATGGAAAATCGTACATCGGCTAAACTTACGCGCTATCTTTGTGGCTAAAGTGCAAAGAAAATGATTCAAATTGTTAATCGATGAGCCAGCAGCGACCATTATCAATGAAAGCCGCAGTGTTTAAATACTTCAACTTCTGACTATCTTCATATTCTTCCAAATTTTCAACTGCATAATTTTTTATCATTCAAAAATACAGTTTGACTTCTCGCTCACTTTAATGTGCTTTGTTTTTTGCACACTATTATTTCTATTATATCTTTCAATTAATTCAATTACTTTTTCCACAAAAGTGAACAAACAATTTGCTATCTTATTATATTATGAAATATTTTCACAGTCAAGTTTTTTGTTGACTGAGAGTTGTTAATTTATAGCAATCATCTTCGTAACATTTAAAACAACACTGTTTACCAACGTAATTTTCAGTTTATAACGTCTAAACAAATTGTATCATCAAAAAAAAAAAAAAACGATACAAATTTGAATGCAAAGGTGTAACTGTTTGGCATACGTCGTCGGTCTTCCTCGCATATTCATTGTGCATCCCATTTTACTTGACTACGAAACGCATTCTTGTCCAATTATATATTTTTATAACTCCATATATATGGATTTATACAAATATACATATGTGTGTGTCTGTGCGTGTAAGTGTGAGTGTGTGTGCGTGCGTGTGTGTATAATCGTTTTTGTTCTGAAATGGTAAACAAACGATTAGCAAGTTGGTGTTAAAGCGAGGCCACAGAATAACGAGAGCCAGCCAATCAACTTTCATGAAAATGGTCACTGTATTCATCGCACAGTCAAATTCAACGAGTTTGATATTATAATTAACATAGTTGTTGGTGCATCATGAAACTCGATGTATTATATGTTTTTTCTTTTCTTTCTTCATTTTATAAGTTTTTCCTTTCTTTCTTGATGATTTTTTGTTCTCGTTCAATTCAGATAATGATTTTTATATGATTTCAATTTGTCTAGCGTTTTTAAATTTTATTCATTCAAACAAAATCTAAGAAAATTGATAAAAATGAATTTGTAACAAAAAAAAAAAAAAAAAGAAACATAAAATTAAATCGGTAATGTTGTATGCTTCAGGACTTAAACCAAATAACTTGGCCAAGCCACAAGTTCCAAGACGCAAAGTGCTGTTAAAAGACGCGATTCTAGTGCGATGAATGATGCTGACTGCGATCCAAAAGAGCGACCGTTCCCTGATGTCGCAGCGCTATCGTGTTATTCACACTGGAATGTGGCTCGCCGGCTCGTTATTCTGTGACGTCACTGCGACCGTTCGCACTTTTTACGATTATTTTTACACCTCATCCTTAAATTCATTTGGCTATCTAGAAACAAATTCGTCCATATATATATTATACGCTGCATGGAGAGCGTTCATGAGATCAATTGTTTGTGAAGCTTGCTTGGAAAGTTAAGACAACTTGGATACAGATCCAATTGAATGAAATTTCATTCGGTTTCGCGCAAACTTATACCACTACGCATAAAACGAAAAGGACACTCCAAGCCTTTTCTCCCTGCTGATTCGTCGCACTTTAAATCTGTGCCTTACATACATTCTGTCTGCCATTCTGTCACAGTCTACAGTCTTTGTTAGAATTTTGTATGACCAGTTTAATGCAGTTAGTCACTTTTATCAAACTGTCCATTCGATACAATCACTATTTCAACAAATCAATCAAACTGACAAACATTTTCAATTCGTGTAGCTCAATTTCGTTGATTTTACAAAACAGTGATTTTGATCAAGTTGCTAAACGAATTAGACCAGGCATATACATCAAAGACTGTACGTTTTGTTTTGCTTAATGTCTCGATTGAGATGATATTCAAGTCGAGTTTAGCACTTTGGAAACGGCAGAGGTTACCGATGAAAATATACTTTACAAAATGCCAATGAAAATTTGTCAAAGTATGAAAGAGAAATAAGAGAATCGAGTGATCTAGAACTAAGGTAAATAATCCAAAATGTCGCATTGACACTTTTAGAAAATTTTAAATAAAGAATTTGATTTACAATTTTCGACAAACAAACTATATCACTTGATTCTCTCCTTTCTCTTTTATACTTTGACGAATTTTCATTGCATTCTGTAAAGTATATATTTCCTCGGTAACCTCCCCAGTTTGCAAAGTGCTAAACTCGACTTGAATATCACCTTAAATATCTCGGTATATGTGTGATTTATTATGACAAAAACATCCAAGGTCAGCAGTGTCTCATTCAGTTTGTTATATATATAAAATTCAGTTATTTTTGATATATTATTTCAAATTAAGTAACTTGTTATTGTTTTTGTTATTGTTATTTTCATCGTCGTTCAGTACGAGAGATACATTTTCCATATTTATTTTCAATCGTCTCGTTTTTTTTTTTCTTTATTGTAGTTGATATATTACGAATTTGAGTTGTTTGGATTTTGAGAATGATGTTGATTTAAGACATACAAAAGAGAAAAATAAAAATCATGTACCGATATAAGGACACTGATCTGATATCATATAGTCGCTAGGAATGCTTGTCACTTGTATATAAGAATTTATAAGCTTCCAAAGTATATAAGCTGGATATTTGGATGTTTAGTTTATTTACATTTTTAATAGTTACAACAAACAAGTTATTACAGATAAAAGTGCCTGCGGGTGGTAGAATAATATTATATATCAAATAATTTTTCCGTGCAATTTCATCGATATAATGTCTATAGTCTATTTTTTAATTATTCCGTGCCGTAGTCTTATATAATTTTGTATGATTCTCAGAGTCAGCAATTCTCTTCGGTCAAACAGCGAGCATCATATCTACTGTCTCTCTTTCTCTCTCTCTCTCTCTCTCTCTGTATATCTTTCTCTATTTCTATATCTCCACTCCACTATCGCCCTTAACGCTAAAAGTGCTGAAAGTTATTTACAAAAGACAATTATTTATGTTTAGAAAGAAAAAGTGACAGGGAAAATTTGCTTCTCTTCGGTACTTTTAGTGTTAAGACAAATACTATCTGTCATTTCACATTATTGTTTTGGCAATTGGCGCTCAACGTTGTCACTTGTTTTATCACTTTTCGTTTATTTTGTTTTCATTTCATCGACTGAAAACAGTCAATCCAATATAAGCCTTTCGTCATGTATTGATCAATGTGCAAATTCATTTCGATAGAAATAGAATGAATATATATATAAAAATAAAGACAAAAAGTTATATATACATTGATTCGTTTTCTTTTATTTTTGTTTTTTATTCAAAAATTAAGAGAATTCCTAATGTTCTTGAAATATGGGATGATAAACTGTATGATTGTTTAATTTTGAAATGGAATGTTAGTTGTAGGCTTCAAATAAAAGAAATTGACAAAGTGGAAGAAACGCGTGTACTCATTCGACACGTGATAATGTTGTTGGTGAAGATGAGTTTAGTTTTCGGTTTAGAAGAAGCGGATAAAAGGAAAAGATCAAGTACGAAGAGTTTGTTATTTGATGAATTCATTGACCGTCAGAAATTGATAGCCTCTAGTCGTGAAAGCTTAATCGCGTAGTGTGATATTACTTATGATTTATATATATAAAATATATATATATATGAATCTGTGATAGCATTATTAACTCATTGTCTGTGGAGGGCATCCCTTTCACTTGAACACATTCAAACCATTTGCCCGCGCGCCAATGATTTTCAGATTTAAACTTTGCAAAATTTTCTTTTTCTCATACATACAGGGTTCATGCTTTTCTACAGGTAATGAGTTAAGCTGTTGATCAACATATTTTTTTTTAATACATTCATGCACACACACACATATATATGTATATACATATATGTAATATATATTTATATATATATATATATGTTTTTGTTTTTTAACAAATGTTTTTAATGACGAAATGAATTTTGAGTAATGAAATGAAAAATTACTGAATAATGAATTGAACAACTGAATGTTGTTTTTGATGAAATATATTATGTGATTGTCGTATATTGACAGGTTTTTCTAACTAAACGATGCATTTCATCCAAGTGAGATGCGACTGCAATGTCCTGCGCACACGAAAATCACCTGAAAAATAAAGGCCAAACGCAACTTCATGATCGATCCTTTCTTTGACTTTGAATCTTTTACATCACGAAACAGAATGAGAAACAATAATGAAAGAGCCAATCTCATGAAATACAATGTTTAGGCAAATCACCTTAGGTCCGTGTTGTTGCCGCAATTGTACTCAACATACAGAGTGTGTTGTTCAATAATTACCTATAAGTCTTTTATTGTAAGAATTATCCATACCAATAGCTTAACATTTAGGATCAACAAATACAGGATCATTTTAGTATGCGCGATCTACTGTTACCGTGTATGTCCATTATGTTATTTCATTCATCTACACAATTCTGAAATATAAAGAGAAAAAAAAAGGAAAGAAGAAAAAAACTAGTTTGCAATTTGAAACCAATGGATACAAAATGATAACAATGATAAAGTAGTATATACTAGCATTTTTTACTGGAACCATTTGAATTACTCGTCGAAATACAATTGTACAATCAACAAGAACCCTTTTTATTGTTTCTAATTAAAATTGTTTTAATTAGTGATCATCATTGCAAAAATTATTGTATTTCATTATAAACATCTGTTCAGTCTCTTTCCAACGATTAACAAAGCCTTCCGGTCAAATTGAGTTGAACTGTGATCTCAATTTTTATCCATAGCAATAATAATATAATTGTTAAATGTGCATCCAAACAGACTTGAGATAAAAAATTCTTTCTTGTTTGTTTATTTTATTTTTTCGATGAATGTGTAGAAGCAATCAAACTTTATGATTTGTACAATATTGTTCTGGTTCAAATAGATTTTTTGTTGTTCATTTTGTGATTGTAATATAAAAAAAACATTGCCTTTCCATGGACTTGAGCTTGGCGTGTCTTGTTAAAGGTGTTGAATTCGAAACTTATTAATCGGAATATAGCATTGACACACTGTTTTCATGTCGCTTCAAAAATCAAAAACATCATAATGTTTCGTTGATTTGCAATTGCTTGATTGCATGCAATTTTGCTTTTTGTGTGTTTGTTTTTTTTTTATTTTTTATTATTCTTTTTTGTTTTACTTTTCTTTTTTGTTTTATTTTACCGTATCAATGTTTAAATTATAATTCAATATGTTTCGTTCTATAATCTCGTTTCATCATCCTATTAAAAGTATTGAATATTCGACATTGATAAGTTCAAAACAATTGAACATCTTTTTCAAGGTGCGAAAAACGTTTCGCATTTATCATTAAATTATGATGACTGATGATGCATTTGACTACAAGAAGCTTTTCTTTCTTTTCTTATATTGGTTCTGAATGTCAAAAAAGAAAGAAAAGATGGCCGTACATAAGTGTATGTAAGCTGAGTTACCTTTAAGTTAACAATTAAGTTATGAAAAGTTGAAGAGAAAAGTAAACAAAACAGAAATGAACATGTAATTGAAAGTCAGATCAAATTGTTTCTTTCAGAATTATTATTATCATCATCATCATCATCATTATTATTATTATTATGATTATTATGATTATTATGATTATTATTATTATTATTTATCAATGGACGCGATGATTGTCAGCGCTCGCAAAATCAATGTCTTTACATAAGAAGCGATTCTAATAATTATTACTATTATTCAAGCATTGCGTTATGTTGTTCAGTCTAATCAATTATAGCCGTGCGATTCGTGTTTTTAATTGTCTGTCCAGCCTGATCACTTTCCAATCGATTTACAAATACATTTTTTGTTTTTTGTTTTTTTTTTCAGTTTTTATAAACATAATTTATAGATCTATATGATACAAACAAAATATCATAAGTATGTTTTAAGAATCTGTGTAAGGAAATAATTTCAATCTGTTGCGACTGCGATTGGCAAGTGAAACGAGAGAAATTGTTCAGAGACAAATTAGATATTTTGCAATAAAATTCATGATCAGTATACAAAAAATAAGGGATGATGTCATTTTTCATTCGATCAAGTTCTTGATCGTGTAACTTTTTTTTCTTTTAATCAATTTTTTTTATTTTCACCATTTTACTATCTAAATTGTGCGAATTCTACTAATTTATAGCTCTGTTACTTGTAGAACTTGTGCAGGCGAATTGAATAAAAACAAATTTTGGTTAAATGTTGCTTATTTGTCCTTTTTTGAAGTTTTGTTTTAACTTTTTTCTCTCTACTTTTGATACGTCAGTACATTTGAATCATGGGTATGCTTTTCATATTAATTAATTCAATAAGACAGATTTCATTATTGAATGAGAGCAAATGAAGAGGTGTTTAATCTTATCATTAATTTATCAACTTTTGACAAATTTGGAACGTTACACCACAAGAGAATTTGCTTGAGATTGTTTGAAAAGTAGATTTATAAAAAAAGAAACAACACCAACGGTCTAAAAAGTGCAGCTAGTCCTGAGTAAATTAAAATTGTTATGAATGTTGAATTTTCAATGTATTGATCTAATGGAAATATTGTTTACACAAGTGAGTTTAATAATAAAGTTGTAGATTTGTTTGTTCGTGTTTTTCATTCAAATAAATAAGTATTATTAAATTCACTGAATGAATACACATCCATTAGTATGCTTGAAAAGAAAAAAAAAAAAAAAAAGAAAAAGATTTCAAGTTCGCGATACATGCAAAGGCAATATGGAAAATGGTGGTGTTAGTGAATTCGCTGAAATTGAATTATTGACTAAGTTTTAGCGTTTGTTAGCAATAGCTTTTGTTTTATTATTTCAGCCCCATGGACCCATCCGTATCCCCCAAGCACCCAGTAGTGAGGTACGTTTCTGCATACCATTATATCACAATCCACTTTAATTTATTATTCGTTCCGTAGCTATCAGTCATTTATATTGATTTCTTTTCTTTTGTTGTGTGTATATATATGGATACTGTTATTATTTTTGCAGACCAATCACTGATGCTTTGTCAAAACATGACTTACTTTTTTAATTTGATTTTCTTTTCATGGTCATTTTCATTCATATAACAAGCATTTTTCAATTGCACAATTGTATCAATTTTCAACGACAAATATTCGTAGACTTTGTTAGGACTCGTTTGGTTATTGCAAAGTTATTTAAAAGTCAGAAGCAATGAGTTGACAAAAAAAAAGAGCAATATATAAAATATGATTATGATGATGTTGAGTTGAAGTTTGGTTTGATTACGAGGAAGAATGATAGAGTTAGTAGTTAGAACAACATTTCAGCAGGTTTACATGATCAAAATGTACTCGACTGCAAGTTTAATAAGCGAAGAAACATTGTTGTCGTTGTCGTTGTTGTTATGATGATGATATATTTTAGATAAACGACACGATGATGGATGTAAAATGATTGTTGGATTAAGTTGCTGATTGAACTGCAGTTTATTTGTGTGTTGTTATAAAAAAATGGTGTAAATGTGGATGTGATGTTTGTTACAGTGGTGCAACAACAAATGATGAACACGTGAAGCCGCGCAGTTTGCGTTTCACTTGGAGTATGAAGACTACGAGTAGTCGAGATCCGATAGAAATCATGGCTGAAATCAGAAAGGTATTGATGTTTGAATAAACGTGGAAAGAAATACACATAGTGATAGAAGAATGATTAATGTTGAATAATATTGAAATGGAGTGAATTAAGGAGGTGAAATGAATAAATTGCAGGTTCTTGACGCAAACGAATGTCAGTACGATCAGCCGGAGCGTTTTCTTTTGATGTGTGCACATGGTGATGCAGCAACAGACAGCCAAGTGCAATGGGAAATTGAGGTGTGTAAACTGCCACGGCTCTCCTTAAATGGAGTCCGATTCAAACGCATCTCGGGTACTTCTATCGGCTTCAAAAACATCGCCAGCAAAATCGCGAATGAGCTAAAGCTGTGACTGCCGGTGAGTGGCGCATTATCCTCGCGCGCCAACCCATAACCCATCTCTTATGAACCTTGCCACCAGGTGGCAGCAACATCCTCCGAAGAATTTTATTCTTACTTTTTCTACAGCTTTGACTCGTCAGATTCGGACTCGGAAGAGATTTTCGTTTAACAAAATGTTGTTGTTGTTGTTAACAAAAAAGAGAGACAAACTGATTAATCGATTCGATGTGAACATTGAGACTTTTGTGATTTAACGAGTACTCTCTTGAATGCCAAAAAATGGAGCAAGTCCGGTCAAGAGAAGGGGTCGATTACATTGTCACAATCAGCAGTATTATTTCACGGGACGAGCCAATAATCCTCGTAATAGTGCAGTCGAGTCTTTTCACAAGATGAGCTTTTTCATTTTTATATACACACACTAACGCACTGCTCGGCGAGATTCAATCTACACTCCTCCCTCACTCTCAGTGATGCCCTTCAGTCTTTCCTGGTTCATATACCACATCCAATTCCTCCTCCTTCCTTTCTTCCATCTATCCTCATTCTGATTATCGCCAGGGCAGTTGCAAATTTTTCGATGCGATCTGTGTTCATAGTCGGCTTCGACAATTAATCTCATCTCGCCAAATCACAAAATCATTCGTTTCTTTTTTGTTTTGTCTTTTGAGTTGTCGCGCACGCGCGCGTCTAGCATCTTAATGCGCCATCTGGTGGACGGAGGAGTTATTCAAATTATGAAAAATATTGTTGAAGCAATCGACAATTTCAGCTCGCGATGACTTTATTTTTTTTTGGTCAATACATCTTTTTTAATTCTTACATTTTATACATGTCTATTTTTCTTCTTCTTCTTCATCCTATTTTTTTATTGCTATTATTATTTCTTTTTTGAATATAATTTTTATCAATTTAATTGCTCAGCATCATGTGCGTTATTGTAAATAATAAATGATGCTACTGATGCTTATTTGATCATTGCTATCGAGTTACGCGATCTAGCACAGTATTATAAATTTTTGGACACCCCTTCCTAATCTAGACTTGCCAATTCAGACCTGCTTTATTTTTGTTAGGACAATCTCTACATTGACTTTTTTTTCTTTTTTTTCATTTCATTTCATCTTTTTGCATTCACATGATAATTAATGATTGTTCAACAATATTTTCGATACATGATTGTAATAATCAACACAGTTCAAGTTGTGGCTTTCAAGTGTATAACAATTTGTTTGATGGTGATATTGATTTGTCATCCACTGGAATGTTTTCAATTTTTGAGCTGCATTTTTATTCCATTGGTAAGGAAACCACACGGAGACGGTGCTGTTTATTTCAATCTCAAGTGCTCAGTCAATCGATGTCAAATAAATTGTTCAAAATATGTTCACAGATTCTGGAGAGTTTCGATTCATTCTTTTTTATTCTAACGATTTTAATTTTTATGTCAACGATGCGCTTTTAATATTATCATTTTTATCATAAAGTAAATGCCGGCTCTTTCTAATTTGTGAACGTGTTTTTATATTACACGTTGAGATTGCATAACAAGGACAAATTTTTTTATACGCTGAGAAAAGTTTCCGTTATAGTTGTTGAAGAGAAATAATAATAATAATAATAATAATCTTAATAACCATAACCATAATATTGTAATAATTATAATAATAATAATATAATAAAATAATATAATAACAATAATAAATAATAAAAATACACCGTGAGAACAAGTTTTCAAATTGTCTGTTAAGTAAGAGACTTGACGGAAAATGATTCTTTTTCTCAGTGCATAATCGTAAAATGAGAAAAGGCAAAAAAGACTCGATGTTTGCGATAATGGTCTCGCGATACGGTATATATCACATTATAATATAGTAATAATAGTGTTGCAATAACAAAAAAATTATCGAACGATTTTTTCTTACAAAGGATGTAATAAAATAAAAGTTGATTAATATTGAAACAGATATATACTTGATAGAATGGTACACGTCAAAATGAACGTGCATAAATAATTTTACATTTACTTAAGAAAAGATAACAAACAAATAACCAAGTAACAAGCTTTTTGTATTTTATTTTAACGGATGCGAGGGTAACTAACAAACGAATCAAAGTACCACTATTTCTCAAAATCTTCATCTTTTTTGCTTTATTTTTTAGTAAAAACATTCATATTAACAGTAGATTTTGTACATACCTTGGTATATCAATAAAAATAACTCAGTTGTATTTATATTATACATTCATTGTACATTTAATTTTCTCTCTCTCTCTCTCTCTATCTCTTTTCTCTCTCATGTGAAGATGAAGTATGTATGTATTTATGAATTCATGAATTTTAATTATTATAAACAGATTGATTTCAAATAAGTTATATTTTTAATTAAAAGAAATGGCACTACGAGGATTCGTCAAGAGCCTCTTACAAACAACCACGCAAATGCACTTGCATCAATATTACAATCAGTTTTACATTTACTTGGAACTCATTGACAACAGGTGTAAACTATTTTTGTGTAATCATTTACTATTCAAATTCATAGAAAGTAAAAGGGAAAGTAAACGTTCCAATGTTTTTCTTATGGTATTGAAAAAAAAGAAAAAACAAAAAAAAAAAAAAGAAGAAGAAGAAACATGTTTTTTTTTGCAACTTGCTCAATCATTAATTTCAAATTGATGAAATGAAGTTTTGTATGAAAAACAAAATGATTAAGTCTCGTTCGTATGTCACTTTTGTAACGCAATTTTTGTGCAAATTTTATACATCCTATAAAATTTATATAAAATTTTGTCTCATGTATTACAAATTTGATTTCATTTAATATGAAAGCAGAAAAGTTGTTCGGTAATTTTATCATCACAAGATGGTGATTTTACTCAAAATTTTGATTGAAAAGCATTATAAAATTGATAGGAATAAATTTTCTTGTTAACCCTCAGCTACACATATGGGTATATTATATTTTGCAATTTTGAGTCGAGTCCATTCATGTAAGTATATTAGCATGGTTTTGAGATAAGTGTAGTTGAGGGTTAAAATAAATAACATCAACTAAAATTACATTTGATTTTGATTAAGTAACGTGAAACTCGAAATGTTGCAAACAAAAAAAAATCGATATAAACGACTGATAGCAAATAAGTATCGAGTCCAGCGAGTTATCAGCCGAATGGTTTTTAACGAATGACAACTTGTACAGCTGAGGCATCGGGACTTATTCTCGTAAAGAGGACAAACAAATTACAGATATTATATGCTTGTTCATACACTTGTGCTTGTGCGATAATTTATGTAATCGGTAGAAAGGAATCATTCATATATAACTGTATACAAAAGACATATATAGGATTCCACAAAGGTACAAGATGAAATTTATATTCTACTAAGGATACTACAGAAAAGAATTATAATGCGTATGATTGTATATTTCTCAGCTATGCGTACAAGTTTATGTACAAGTGTAAAAAAACAAAAAAGAATAAATAAAATTATATGTATGTATATATACACACACACACACATACGCAAATGTATATATATATATACATATATATACATATATATAAATAAAAGAATAAATATAATTATTATGATTTGATCTTTGAGAAATAATGTTAAGATGAATTGAATATAATCGGCGATGTGCACTGAATGCATCGTAATGTAATTAAGCGTATTTCGAAACCATGTTAATATTCATATAATGATGTAGATTACGCTATTAGACAGTTTTTAGGATCAAAGGTGTTATGTTCATTTAACATCATTAAAGTAGAGAACATTGTTTGTCAATCTGTACGTATACAGAAAAAAAGGCGAAAAATGAAACAATGAAACGACATTTAATTATATTATTACATAGTACATTAGTAATCGACCTCTTTGTCATATTCGTTCATCATCATTGTCACGATTACACGATTACTATAATTATTATAATTTTATTTTTAAAAGTTATAACGAATAAAATTTACAATAATGTTAGATATATAAATGATCATATTATGTAAACGAATAACATGAAATACTGTATTCTATACATACTTCCACTTTTCGCTCGCGCTTGCTTAAACAAATGAATGTATATTAATGATTAAAGATAATCATTACAAACTTAAGGGCACTCATTACCTTCGTGAATTGAGAGATAGTGCGAATTATCATCTAAGATCAAGGAACGTGCAAATATTATTACTTTATTGACAACTCACATCAAAACACATTTTACACACGCACAGTTACATGAACGTTTGTTAACAATAAAAAAAATATATATAATACAAAAGATACAAAATTCATTGAAAAATGACATTTCAGTTTGTAGATAAGTATATATAAATAAAGCTTCGCTAAGTGTTTTCTGGTGGTGAGTTCTCGGACTTATAGGGAAGAAAACAAACAAACAAATGATACAATTTGTTTTCTTTTTGTTTTTTTTTGTTTTTTTTCAAATAAAATGATAATACATATTATTTCTTGATTGACAAATTTTGCCGCTTGAAGATGTGTTGTGTGGTGTAAAATTGAATGCTTTCCAAGTCGCAATGAATTGTGATTTGAGATGCGTGATTGATATCTCTGGTCTTGCGGAATCTGCCAATGATGACTCGGAGTAATTTATTTTTACATGCAACACAGACAACCGTCAATACAAACTATCATACGTATTTGTTATAAACAATTGTCTGATGTACCGTTATTGCAATTTATTTTATCGATTGAGATTATTGTGAACAAAACTTTTATTAATCATGTTTTTGATTTCAAATTAAATGATACTGTAAATATATGAAAAAAAATTGAATAATTTATAATATATAAATACAAATAATTCAATTGTGTAATGTTCAATAGACTCAAATGTTAGCAAAATAAAATATAAAAATGAGTAATTTTCTAGAAAAAAGTGTTAATTTAAATTACAAAAGGAAGGCAACAATCAATATTATTATTATCGAACGTAAGGCGTTTTTAAAATTAGAATTTGTATAACTTATTGTTATTATGTTTTTTTATTGGCATTAGGTGAATTAAAATCATAGGTAAACCGTAAAATAAAATGATATTTCAAATAGTTATTTGTATATCAATACAAACGTAACATAATGCATTATAATAAACAAGGATTCATTTGAGCGGAAGATGAAGGAACAAAGGACTTGCTGGAATTCTATTTTGTATGTATAAATACTAAACCAATTGTACAAACATAATTTTTAAAAGTATAATTTTTATTTATGTGTGTATAAAACTAACAAGTAAGCATACGTTTTTAAGGTGGTGCCTAGCGAAAAGGCGTTTATGTCAGAATTTCATAAAATTTAAATCAATAGTAAGGCACATTTTTTAACAAAATTTTTAAACGATTGACCATTTCGTTTCGAAGAATTTGTCTCTGAAAATCGATGTTTTTTTGTTTTGATCAATCAAATGAGGTGTCAGATTTTTTCAAAAAACTATCATAACTAACTTTAGATATTGAAGATTACTGGAAAAAAGTTTAAAAAATATTGATGTTTATTCTCACGAAACGTGAAAATCATTAAAAAATTCTTGAAACATAAAGAATAGTATTTCAAGATTGTTTTTTTTATTTTTCCCATAATTTTTCCCTATATGTATATGAAAATTCATAGTATAAACTTTTTGCTTTGATTATCACACTAGGAACCACCTTAAATGTACACACACACAGACACACATTTTTTTATCTATTATTTCAAATACTTTTAAGTAAATATTTTTGGATTTGAACAAAGAGCTAATTGAATTGTTAGATATTATATTTCAACTTTCAATAATAAAAAATATGTAATATGTGTTACAGTTTTAAATGAAAACAAAAACCACGTATTTTATATTCTGATTGCTATAAGTAAGCTCTTGTTCAATTATTATTATCATTATCGTGATTATATTTAACAACTATTTTCAACTTGTTTTCTCCTAAATTCGATGCGAGTGTGAATATTTTATAATAATTATATCAAATGGCATAATACAAAATGATAAATAGTAAGTTAATTATTGAATATAATCAATTGAAATGAACCTTTCAATGAAAATAAAGGTAAGTTATCTTTTTGATTAACTCTACGAAAAATAATAATAATAATAATATAATAATAATCATAATAAAATGTTTAGTTTATAGATTGCAAAAAGGTTGTTTGTATGATTGGCGCGATGAAAAGAATGAATAAATATGAGAATCAAGTGTCGAATAATCACTGTTGCAGTCACTCAATACCCTTTATCTAGTTTCCGGGTTATATTATGACTATGGTCCATGCAAATGGTGTAAACAAATACTTGATATCTCGTTTGCCATCATATACTTAAGTTAAAGGTCTCAAATGGTCAAGAAATGTGATTGTGCGATTGTATACCTATACTCTTTCAGATCATCGTTCGTTTCTTGTTAACTTGCTCAGTGGTGGTAGAGACAAGTTAACGTCAAACTCTTAGTCGCTTTTTGAATTCATTCAAAGTCAGTTGTATCTCATAAAGTGAAGTGTAACTTTATTCACAGTCATCTTCTCCATCGAATTGCATAACCTTTTAAGTCATTCATTTTCAATCAATTGTCACGAGAAGTTTACATTTTTTTTGAATTACAGATTTTTTTATTTTGAATAGTACCTTCTGTACTATCGGTAAGCAAAGTGTTAAACCTTATTTCAATATAAAGAATTATGCTTTGTTTATCGCAAGTACAGTGGGTAACAACCATCGCAATTGCAATCAAACAACCTTTTGCAACATATATATTACTTTGATAATATCTCAGCTGGTTCGTTCAAATTTTAGCAACGCTCATATTCTAGAATAAGTACCGAGTAATTGAGAGGAATTATGCTAGATTGTGCGAGTTGCAATATATAATTCATCATTATTTCTTTTCTTTTTTCAAATGTCATATTGTTTTTGTCAAGATTTTTCACACAAAAAAGTAAGTTATTTTTAAAAGTATTTTATCATTGGACAAACATGAACAACAAAATTGAATTTAAATTGAATTTGATATTGAATGTGCGATTCAGTCCAAAGTTTGACCAATACAATCAAGTGCAATGTTATTATCAGTGATTTGGAATTGTTGTTTTCGAAAGCTGCTGTCTCGTCGAGGCTGAAAAGAGTAGTTGCGCGTCAGTTGAGTGAAGTGATTAAATGACAAACGTTTTGATGAATAAATTCAAGCATCCATCAGCAAAGACAATTTTATTTATATGAATTCATACAAGAGTGCTGAACAAGTTTGTAAAGATGGCATATAGCATAGCAGTTATTGGCGCGGGGGTCATCGGGCTCACGTCAGCAGTCGCGATCAAAGAGGCATTCCCAAATTATCATGTCACTCTCATTTCCAAAGATTTTTCACCCAACACAACTGGGGATGGAAGTGCTGGTTTATGGGGACCTTTTGCTTTAGGCGATTCTTCAATTCACAACATACTGTAACAAATCATCGAAAAATTTCTTATTTCGCTTTCATGTATTAACTCAAAAATTCAAATATAACATTATATAAATTAGCAAATGGGCTGGAAGAACACACAAATGGATGGAAGTGTTTTGGAAAAGCGATTTAGCAGCAACAGTTGGAGTCGCTTTACTGCCAGTTGTACGAGTTTATAATGACAAATCGATTCATGATTTTGCATTGAAATGGATTCAACTTGTTTACGGCGGCATTCAGTTGGATGAAAATTATATGAAACAGTTTAGCGCTCTTTATAATAAACAATTTAGGTCAGTTTTCATCATTCTCACTTTGTCGTTGTTATTATATTTGATAGTCGTTTTTTCACCATTTTCAGATATGGCTTGCATTTTGTTACCTATACTTGTGAGCCT
The DNA here is from genome assembly GCA_025266255.1 of Trissolcus basalis. Taxonomy (NCBI): domain Eukaryota; kingdom Metazoa; phylum Arthropoda; class Insecta; order Hymenoptera; family Scelionidae; genus Trissolcus; species Trissolcus basalis. The sequence goes on along the minus strand of JAAMPD010000714.1, from coordinate 22,398 downwards.
ATCAAATTGTTACCTTGGTTAATGAACAAGTTTATTTTGTTAGGTGGACAAGTGAAACAACAGTTTGTTAAGTCATTTCATGATTTAGAGAATGAACATTTTGACTTGATTATAAACTGTAGTGGCTTGGGTGCTTCTACTTTAGCAAATGATAGCTCAGTTGTACCAATTCGAGGCCAAGTTACAAGAGTAAATATTTATTCTTTTCAATCAGTCCAATAATTATCAAACAACTGTCAAATTCATTTTCGCAATTTTTAGGTTGATGCACCTTGGATTTATGAAGTCGTTTTAGAGGAATGCACTGATGGAAATTACATCATTCCAAAGTATTATTTTTTTAAATTCTTATAGTAATCTTTTTTCCTCTAGGTAGTGGTTTCGTCTTGTAGCATTTGAATTTGTATCTCAATAATTTTACTCTGCACTATCGACATGTCTATTTATCAGACAAGCTTTTTTCTAACAAAACAATAACAGGCAGACCTTTTTTTATCTCTTATTTTTCAGCACTTCATTTTTTTATGTAATTTAATTATTATAAATTATAATTATGAAAAGATAAACAAAAAAAGTTATCCGTCGTCCAGCTTTTTGTCATGGTGGAAAAATAATATTGTTCGTTGTCTTTGTTTGTGATGAAACAATGTAAATGAATCAATGATACAAATTTTTCATTTAATTTACAGTATAAATAGTGTGGTTTTGGGAGGAACTTGTCAAAAAGAAGATTATAATACTTTGGTCAATGACGCTGATTCTGTGTTTATTTATGAAGGATGTCGTAGAATATTTCCAACTCTACAGGTAGTATCAAATTTGATTTATATTTTTGTGAAAGGTTCATCCATCAAATTATTTTATCAATAGAATTGTGCGACTATTAAACAATGGACAGGCCTTCGTCCTGGAAGGCCACAAGTTCGTCTGGAAGCTGTAAGACATGACTTGTCTAATGGACAGAATGTCATGGTAGTAATATTTTTTATTTTAAAAACCTCCATGAATGTTGTATTTTGTTTGTTTGAATTTATTTGTCATTGCAGGTTATTCATAATTATGGCCACGGTGGGAGTGGAGTTACATTGTGTTGGGGTTGTGCTTTAGATGTGGTAGAAATTATAAGGCAAACAGTTAATAATTCAAAATCACATCTTTAATTTTCATTTAACTTTGTGATATTTTATTCTTTTGAGTGATACTTAATATAAAGTAACAAAATTATTAATTTTGAGAATTGATAGATTTATATTAATATAGTTGTACTATTTTGTGGACTAATATTTGAATATAGCTTACAGACAGCTCAACAGTTAAATAAAACTAAGATAATTGGCACGAAAAAAAAAAAAAAAGTGACAGTCACATGAACAATTATGTGCATAAAGTGTTACTTAGTCCGCGGCACAGTTGATAATATATCATTAAAGAAAGATTTCTAATTTAAAGTTCGAAATGATAAAAATAGTTTATACAAAAGTTCTTTCGTGTTTCGCACAACAGATATCTTGCCGTACAAGGTACCACAGTTCTATTTCAATCTATGCATTCTCTCCGATCTGCATAATTGCATGGGAAAATCGATCTGGTATAATTATTATGAATGGAAAATAAAACATGATAAAAAGTTTGTCAAGCAAGTAGCAGTTTTGTTTGCAACGTCAGCGATGAACGAGCTGATGTCAAAGAGCGATTTTTGTCCAGTCGTTAAAATACAAAAGTTTCTGCCAAATATCAATTCATTTGCAATGCAAAATATTTGTTGTTTGTATTAATTATTTGTTCCTTATGGTTCAATCGAAACAGTTGAAATGAAAGAAAGTGAAAACAAAACATTCTTGAACGCGGACTGTCAAAATTTAAAATAAAAATAAAGCATCATTTCTCAACCAGTGAAGAATATTTAATTTTCATTATATACGTATTGTTTTTTTTAAATTGAATTATTCGTTGTTATATTGTATTGAGACAAATTTTGAAGTGACTCTTGATGTCGTTAAAATAATTCAGACATTATAGCAGTAAAGTATGGTTATAACCATCACGGAGTCCCTGAAGTTTCAAATTCACGAGGTTAAAGATCAGAAAAAGATCACAACTCTTTACAACTTGTCAAACATTCGACAAAATAACAAAGTAGACATCAAATTGGATCTCAAAAGTTATCATCTTTCAAATGTTCCTTCATTGGCTGATAATAATAATAGTTGTCACGGCGAATGTTACTTGATAGAATTAAACAGAAAAAAAGGTACCTTAAATCTAGATTATGGTCAACTTTCGTTTTGTATCACTTATTCATTCGTTTTTGTTTCTTTCTTCAGCGGATTCAGTCGCGCAGTGCTCGGGGAACAACAATAACAAATTCGAAATTGAAAGTACAAGAAAAGTGAAGAAAAAAAAAAGGTGAGTGAAAATAAAATTATAATTTTTCTATGACTTGGTTATTAAAATTCAAAATAATTTTTCATTGAATATTCACAATTGACAAAGTGGATGATTTTCACAGATTATTGACAATTTGTACGGCTAATTGCAAATACGAAGTATTGAAACGAATAGCATATCAAATTGGTATGAAAGAAGTTAGCGAAGACAGCAGTTGGAGTTTGTGTTGGACTGACACGACAATTGGAATCGATCGGATCAAAGACATGAAGAGGTTTCAAAAGATCAATCATTTTCCAGGAATGACTGAAATTTGTCGCAAGGATTTTTTAGCGCGAAACCTCAAACGAATGGTCAAATTGTTTCCTAAAGATTACAATTTTTCCCCGAAAACCTGGTGCTTCCCGTCAGAGTGATTTTTTCTTCCAATTTTGAATGATATATCATTTTTTGTACGACTTGTGGCATTCATTCGATATGTTTTTCAGTTTAGGGGAAGCAATAGAATTTGCGAAAAATAAACGATCCAAAATCTACATTCTTAAACCCTATGCTGGATCACAAGGCCGAGGTATTTTTTTAACCAGAAATCTGAAAGATCTAAAAATTTCGGAACGAATGATTTGTCAACTTTACATTACAAAAGTAACGTTTACATATCTTTAAATAATTAATCGCTTGATTTATGATGATAATAATAATAACAACGATTAATCATTGAATTTGTTACAGCCTTATACAATTGATGGTTTCAAATTCGATCTCAGAGTATATGCTTTGGTAACATCGATTGATCCTCTGAGAATTTATGTTTATAATGATGGTCTAGCCAGGTAGGTACAAGTTACAATGAGAATACCATGACGTCTGAAAATGAGATATTTATGATATTTATAGTTGAATGCTAATAGGTTTGCAACAAGTAAATATAAAGTAGTAACAGATGCAAATATGCTGGATGTTTACATGCATTTAACCAACTACACGGTAAATAAGAACAGTGATACATTTCTCATAGATGAAGAATTTGGCAGCAAAAGGTAAAAAACACGTAGTATTATATAAATATGCCGTGTGTGTATTCATATCATATATATAATCTATGCATACACATATACATTACCTTGGTAGAACTTTTGCAACTTTGAACAAGTGGTGGAAAAATAATAACGTCAACGTGGAAGAGGTGTGGAGTAAAATTGACGAGATCATTGTAAAAACAATTTTAGCCGCTTTTCCTACATTAAAACACAGCTACAATGCTTGCTTCCCGAATCATGATTTAATAAATGCATGTTTTGAGCTGCTGGGTTTTGATATTCTACTTGATTGGAAATTGAAACCATACCTATTGGAAGTAATCAAATCATTCTTATTTATCGAAAATTAATTGAATTTGTATTAGTTTTAATACACATATGAATGTTCAATTTATTAGGTTAATCATTCACCTAGTCTCCATACAGATTCCAAAGTCGATAAGCAGGTGAAAGAGTTACTTTTGATGGACACGTTCGAAATATTAAATTTGTTTCAATACAGCAAGAAAAAAATTATTGAAGAAGATAAGAGAAGGGTTACAGAAAGACTATGGCACGGATTAAATCGAGAAGTCTTGTAAGTCTTGTTTTTTTTATATTTATTTCATAATACACTGTATGAACCCTATTAAATTCTACATAATATATTTATTTCTCGTGAGTTTCATATTTTTGATATTTGTTAGCGAATAGACTGATAAATCATAAATCAATGAAACGTAATAAAACGTATCTTTTGTTTAAAAGTTTCTCTGCTACAAACATATATATATATGTTTTGTCTTTACTCATTTTTAAGTTGAAACTGTAAGTATGTTCTTTGTAACAGGGTTAAAATGAATATTGAGAGTTATCTTAATGGTATAAAATCGTTCCAATCAATTTCAGAAATACTAAAATATATATACATAGGTTACTTTTCATTCATTTGCGATTGCTAATGTCTTGATCGACGTGATACTAGGTGCACTCAATGCCAAAAACGAGATTCCTATTACGTCATGAACTATGTATTTCTATCATCACTTTGGCAAAGAGCAAACAATTGTTTCATGTATGCTGAGAGCAACAAACGCAACAATCAATTTGCGAGAGTAGTCGTGCTCTAATAATTTGATTTCATACAAGGATTCATTTTTTTTTGAATATTCGTTCAAGACAAGTTGATTATGTTTTAGTGTAAACGATGCTTCGTCGAGTTTTACAAAAGTTGACAAGAACGATGTCATTCAGAAACAATTTGAATGGGAGAGCACACATTTAGGTAATTATCGAAGAGTTTATCCTGCAGAGGATAAGGACAAGTACAAATCATTTTTCAACCAAAACGTAACTTCAGTCTTTCACGAAACTATAGCATCGAAAGCACGCGAAGAGGCTGTCAAAAATCAAAAGGAAGAGTATGATGTAAGAATCACACAAATCATCAATTTATTTGTCTAATGTTTTTTGATCCGTAAGTCAAAAAGCAAACATTTTCACGCATTTTCAAGATGTTCATTGGTCCACATATCATTTCAATTTTCATTTCAATCTTTATTCGAACAACAATCATAATTAACATTTTTTTCGTTAAAAAAAGAAAATAATAATAATAAAATATTTGATAACATTTAGATTACTATTCATTTGAATTTCAATTCATCCATTTTGTTATCAACAAAATTTCAAACTGATAGATTATTACGAGAACATTCTAAGGTATAATTTTTAAAATTGTTTAATATTGTAAACTGCAAAATTGCCAAGAGTTGAATGGAATATATATTCAGGTGTGAATTTACATGATCAATTAAAAATAGAAAATTCTGAAAATGGAACAATTTTGTGGCTCAATAATGTTTAATAGTGTCTTGACAATGTCTTGTGGATTAAAATATATAATTGAGTGTGAAACACTGAGGATTGAAAAAGTTGAAAAAATGCAACGTTTTCGTTTGATATATATTAATCATAGAATGTTTTAGTCTAAGATAAAAGAAGACGAGAACAAAAGGTTTGCAAGTAAAGTATATAACGAAACAAAATTGTACACAGAAGGTTCGAGTCCCTATCCGAGGTTGAAAAGTTCTCGACATAAGAATTCAACTTCACTCCAATTGAAAAATCAGCTTATCAACGGGGTATGATTATTATACATATAGTAGAAACATTATTTGACGAATGAATTGTATTTTTGATTGTTATTGGACAAAGTTTTATTGTTTTTCTTGCAGAACCAAAATATGCCGAAAAATGAAAACCCTCATAGCTTTAAACCAGAGGTCATATCTGGTAAAGAGGAGAGGGAAAGACGACGCTCACTGTCGGAGAGGACTCATTTAATGAATAAGCTCAATATGTTGAATATAATATACTCTTCGTTGAGATATAATAAAGCGCTTAGTGATAATGACAAATCAAAGTATGGGCAATTATTTGAGCCAAGAAAATTTGACCCAATGCCACTGATTTTGGAGAAGAGACGATTTTTCGGACCTATGAGAAGATATAGCAACGACCGCGCCAATTAATATCACAAATGGACGTCCGTCTGCGCAGAATGAACGACTTTATTACCGCTTTTGAGTTGGCCATTTTTTGTAAAACGAATAAATAAGTAACATTTCATGTTATCAGTCATGTTTCAAGGGCGCCGAAAATTTTTCGCACAAACAATAATTCAAAGTACAATCAATAAACCATTGTGATCAAATAATTTTAAATGCATTAGAAATTTATTTGGTGCGCTTGTGCGATAGAATGTGAACGTAATTTTGTTAATTTACTTGTGCGTGAGGAGATGCGATAATAATAAGACCAGTTATAATGGATAATAGATTTATTTTATTTACATGTGTCCCTTTAAAATTTATGCGCCACTGTAGACTCGCAGATTGTTTACGTCATTAAACTCCAATCCCATTAAATCTAACAGAATGGAACATTCAGTAATTACTATATACACAAATGTAAAATTTGTAATTGCATTTAGCTCAAAAAGTTGAGCGCAATGATTACAAAGATATGAACTAAACGATATATCATTGTGTGTTGTTTTTATAAAAAAGACTGCAATTTTTTATACATCTTTTTTTATGAAACACTTTTAACAGAACTCGTTTGATATTTTACAGCAATCCAAATATTTAAACTAGCAATTCTTATTTCAAATAAAAATTATTACATTTCCTCTAATCAAATAGGTTCTGCTAAAATGTGCGAATTCATTTTTTGCCTTCGATTCTTTTTTTAACATCTTTTTTATACATTTTTGTTTTGTTAATGACAATGAAAACACAGCGCATTACCGCACTTTATTACAATGAATGGTATAAAACATAGGATTTCTATCACGTTTAATGTACATTATGCGTGAATGACGAACTTAATTAATAAACAGAACCGTTGTAAAAATTAGTTTGCGAAATTATTGGTTTGTTATATGGTCAATAGTTCGCTTCAAGCACCTGTTAAGTTGCACTCTGTGGGTTACGGTGCATTGCCATATTCACAAAATTTTTGTGTATGATATTAAAAAAAACTAAAAACAAACAAACAAACAAAAAACAATCAAGGTTTACCTCACGTAAAATGATTCAACAACTTTTGTAGGGTTTTAGAATTTGTTAACTTATCGAATTTTTAATTTTTTATAAACAATCGAAATTATGAAATGTTTGTATTTTACGGTAAGCATTTGAAGAGCTTTTGTCAAAAAATTCAATCGAACTACAAAACGTATATGTAGCTTGTTCAGGTGACAGTTATGAACAAATTTCATAAGTATTCATTTAATAATATCGAGTTGAATCAAGATCGATTGAATAATAATTGAATATGACTTTTGAAGGTGAATTGTTCAATATTTTCTTTTTTATATTTTGGTTGATTGAACCACATTTGTCAGCCGAATATTCTAATAAAATAGTAAAATTTATGAAATAATATTTCCAATATTAAACAAGGCAAAAATTATTTTCATGTTTCAACAACAACCTTTTTTTAATCTCCATGATTGATACTCAAACTTTTTGAAACATTTATATCAATAAATAATCAATGTTGTTTACATAGTGTTCTTTTTAAGTCGCCTTCAGAATTTAACAAAAAAATCATATAAAGAATACTAATTTGTTTATTTTTTGTTTACGTTCTTCAAAATAAACATACTGCTAACGATTTAGTAGCAGTATATTTATCAGAGACAATTGTCATACAGCACATTCGATATACTTTTAAAATTAAACAAAAAAATGATAAAAAAAAAGAAAGAAATGAATGTTTGTATGTAAAAAAGTTATAGTAGTCTGAAAAACTATTTATGTACAAAGTATTTGTTGTTGATGGTGCTGCATTTTCAAGTACAAATCTAATTTAAAAAGATTCGTAGTCGGACAGTAAAATGAATCGTGATTTCTGTCATCTGATTTCTCGGTTTAACGGGTTTAACGAGATAAATGGCAAGACAACATAAGTTATAATAGTAAATCTATTCGTTGTAATACTAATATGAGCATTATGCAGTATAGATTTTCATGTATGTTACTCATGTGTGATATTTTCTTAAAAAACGCATGATTAAAATAGAATGAGTTCTAGAGAGTAAAAACGATATACGGCTATAGATTGATTAATGTAAAAACTATACAATTCATGACAACTTGACGGTAATATTTTCGTCGCATTTGAATTTGTTTTTAATCTCTTCCAATAATTGTTATCAGGCCAAATGAGAAGTTATTACAATCGTATACATACGAAAACGTATTAAAAATCTATTGAATGCGGCAATATTAATGCAATGACGTGTGTTTGGTGTTTACGAATTTCTGTATTAAACTTCAGTGTGTCAATGGTTTGTTTGTTTGTTTTTTTTTTAATTTTATTATAAACGTATCACTTGTACGTTTTTCCATGATAAACGATAAATGAGAATAGATAATTGAACAGTGTAAAAACAGAAGTGTAACACAGAAGTTTGTAAATAATGTTTGTTATTAATGCCTTTTTGTTCATAAAAGATTTGCCAAAAAATTCAATTAGTTAATATCCGTTTCATAAAATTAAATTTATATATGATTGTTTGAGTAAAATCTGTGTTTTGTAACGTGGAATGAGACTAATGGCTGAACAACAATTGCAAAGTAATGAACAAACGGATAGGCCAAAACACCAACTGCCTTCAATTTTGTTTTCACTTGTTTTAATGTCAATATCAAATATTTAACTTCATATTTCTTTCATCACGGTATTTCAAATCGAAACCATCTTAAATTTCTCGAACACAATTCATAACAAAAATTCCAATAACACTTTTAACAGAAATATATGTACAATTTAGAAATTGGAATCAGAAATATAATAATTATACACAATGCCTTGTTGATAATTATGGAGCACGTTGTTTCAAAAGCTAACTAGTCGTCAAATTTAAGATGGTTATCAGTCAGACTGATTAAAAGCTATTCGATTGAATTGATGTAAGTAGATCACTCTAATCATTTGTTTTCATTCATTTATTCTGAAATCTTGTAGTTTTTAACGATATTTCTAATTTATTTTTGTTTATTATTTTTTCTTCAACAAGTTAAAGCTAAAAAGTTATTAACAATCAGCGTGTATGGATCTGTTGTATACGCTCTGTATACATGTGCTTGTGTTGTTTTTAATGTGTACATTCTTATGTATATTTATACATGTATATAAACTGTGCGTAGGTATACACACATATACATATACATATCTAACAAAGTGTTACTTTGACGTCGCTGTTGCGACGATCCAAGAAGTGTTATGGCTTAAATTTAACCAGAGGTATGCTTTTCGAATGCAGACACTTGTCGCAAACCCATTCAGCATAGACTTCTTGTGTTAATAGTTGGTACGACGCTTCAGACAGTCCGGTACAACCTCTGCAAACATTGCAAATTTTCAAATTAATATCCAATATTAAATAATAAGATTTCATAATTTTTAGCAAAAATAAAATATAGTCCCTTACCTGTGAAACCAGAAATTGCAACCCGACTCACAAAGAATTGCTTGATCATTGTCATGTACTTCTTTATGACAAACTCCACAGGGATAGATGGGTGGTGCGTTTGGATTCTGCGGATTGAATACCATAGGCTGATCCGGTGGATAAATCTATAACAAACATCTTTATCAAAATACTGAGTTGGTGGTAGTTAAAAATACAAATTAAAGTGAAACAATATAATAACAACAACATCTAATTATATGAATGAATGTAAATAATAATATAGTTATTAAGATTGTTATATTTGTAAGTGAATACAAGACCTTTCCAGCGGAGACTGGCATAGGTTTGGGGCCCATACCAGGAGGGCCTTGGAAGCCGTGCGGTGGCATGTTTCCACTCATGTTCATTGGATGCGATGACATAGGTGGTGCTCCGCCGATGTTATTCGACATGTTGCTCATCGGATTGGCCATGTGACCCATCTGGTTATGATGTGCAGGCATATTCATGTTGTTCATCGGTGGTCCAGACATGTTATTCATTTGATTTGGACCGGAAATATTCATGTTGCTGGAAACCATGGAGCTCATGGTTGTCATTGGACCGTTGATTGGTCGGCCCAAATTGCTCAGATTGCCGGTCATGTGGTTGGGATGGGGTTGCGATCCGTTATGACCCAGAGGACTATTTACATTGTTTAGCGGGGGGCCATTAAGGGGACTGTTCGGCGGTAGGTGACTGTTCATGTTGATAGGGCCATTAGGCATGTGATTTGATCCAGGCATGCTATTCATCGGCGAGCCGAGGGGTCCACCCATCGGACTACCCATACTATGGCCCATGTTGTTCATCGGACTGCCCATCGGTCCACTATTCATACTGTTCATCGGACTGCCCATCGGAGGTGGTCCACTCATTTGAGAGTTGCTCATGTGGCCCATGTTCATGTGATTGTTCATAGGACCGGGAGGTCCGATGTTTGGTCCCATGTTGTTCATTGGGCTCATCCCTCCCATACCGTGATTCATCGGCGACATGCCTCCCATTGAATGATTCATATGATTACTCATCGGCGAGTTACCCATAGGACTCATGTTGCCCATGTTGTGAGACATCATCGGATTCATTCCTCCTATCGATGCTAGTGGACTCATACCTCGCATCGGTGGACCGCTTATGTGATGCGGGTGGTGAGGGTGCATGTGAGGAGGACCACTGTGCATCATCGGACTCGGCGCCGACTGAGGGGTGTCATCAAAAGGGTTACTAGCCACTATCGTGTCACCATAGCCTGTCAGCGGAGGAGGCAGCAAATCCTGAAACATTCAAACACAATATTATATCCATCATCATCATTCTTATTATTATTATTAACCATTTTTACAATCGAAATGTTATGTTTATATTCGTCTTTTTGAACCGGTTAAATTATATTGCTTTTATTGTAAAATCACCAAAGTTTATAGACTCCTATGACGTCTTGTATTAGAATCAAACTCTTTAACTTTTTTTCTCTTATACTATTTCTTAATACTACAAACAATTGAATGTAAATGAGTAAAAGAGGGAAACAATTATACATCTTCATTGTTTTTGATCAATTACTATTTAACAAAATAACTTAATAATTAAAAAAATATCGCAAATTGCCAAGCTATAATTTTTTTACATTACCATTCTATCCCTTGGCCTATACATACTCCAGGACAGTAATGCATCCATCTATCTTACAATCTTAATGATTTATTCATCTCTGGCTTTATAACGCAATAAAATTGTGTACGAAAATCAATGATTTCAGATGCATTTAGCTTTATTTCAATGATGACAAAAGTAAAAGAATTTATGCTCTTTTTGATTGAATCCATTCAAACGTCATACAATAAATGTCATTTGATAAATAAAATATTATCTACATTTTATATCTATTGTTTTACTTAATAATGCAGTAGAAAAAATTATGAACTGACCTACGTTGGTTTGATACATACTTAGCACAAAAATTACAAGAATTACAAGACACCCCAAAACTTGTAGACTTTGTTAAAGTAATAATAACTTTGATTAATTGTTGTTTCATATGAACAAAAAAAAAATATATATCAGAAATGTGATTGCCATTAATAATTTATAATCTAAACAGTCTTTCTCTACTGTATATGAATTATCTCTAATTTATCGTTATTGATTGGTGAAGCATGTAAAGTTATGTGCTGATCTTACTTGTCTATAACAAAATAATTTGATATTGAAAAATTTTATTTCTTTTAAGAGTCAAATAATTATCTAATGATGTTTTTAACAGTAACATGTTGGATTGTAATAATAATAAGAAGAAGAAGAATGAATAATTGGAAAATAAGTTGAAACTTTACCTGTACTGATGGGGGTTGTTGAGGGGGCGGCTGAGCGACGTTGGCATTGGTACGTCGTTTTTTTTTCGGGTTGCCGGATGAGGGCGGAGGAGGTGGTGGATGAGGATGAGATGGTGGATCTGGGTGCGGACCATTAGGCCCCATATTAACACCCATCCCCATTCCTCCTAATGGCATCCTAGTGAAAGGTGGCATGCCTGCGATATTGTGGCTCATTTCCTTCGATCTCGTCCCTTACTTTATCATGCCGTATGAGCGTTTCCGCAGCTCTCAAGACACTTCTGTCTCGGTGTCGTCACTCTGAAAAAAATGATAATTTAGTACAATTTGTCATTTAAAAGTTACAGAATGCATCAATCTTAAAATATATACTTGGAATGAAAATAAAATTATGGCAAATTGAAATGAAATGTTGCGTATCAAATTATGTAAACAAACACTTTTTTTAGGTTATAATGTAAAATAATCAATTGTAAGTGGGAAGATTTGCAATTACTTTTGTCATAGACTATTAATTATTATTGCTGAAATACTATTGACACTGTATGACAATTATTGGAAATAATTCATAACAAATAATTGAAGAAGAATGAATGAGTGTGAAACAATTAGGATGCTGAGTGTGTGTTGTCAAACTCAAGTGTTTGGGAGAGATGCTGTGATTAACCTACAAATAAGGCTTGATTTGATAACGAAAATATTTGTCAACATCAAGTTAAACAAATTTTCAATTTCGAGAAATGAAAATTGAACAAGAAGAAGAAGGATAGAGAGACAAACAAACGATTGGCGTAAGATGATACGTGAGATCACTTTTGTGTATACACATTCACGAACTGGATGCAGGCATGGGATAATTTGATTGTGTACGTTCTGTGTGGGAGGAAGTACATGTATTTATATGCTCATATAAAAATAAATAAGTCGCATTGTTGGGAGCGTGATAACCTAAAAAATGTGTTTGGCGCGCGTCTCGCTGATACACGTTGGTTATTGTCAGTGACAAAAAGAACGGATGAAAAAGGTCCATGCCAATGTAGTTAACGGACCAACCTAACCTACGAATTATGACGATGCTGGGAAGAGTCCGTTAGCTTAAAAATGTTCAAACGACCGGCTCAACCTTTCAGCATTTACTTACAATAACATTATAAGCTCAGTTGCCGTCCCATAGGCATCTTTTGTTTGCTGTTTAGTTATTTTTTTCTTGTTCCTTTTTTCAGTAAAGCGCGAAGCGATAGCGCGTAGAATGCAATGCCAGCCAAGCCCGTTCTGATGTTTTGCACGCGCAGTTTATCGCAGATCCGGTGTAATCACATATTTGTTTACAGTACGCGCACTTTCCGCGTACAGTTGACGCGCGTGCTACGTGCAATTGATCACTGCACTTTTGTCAAAATTCGTTCGCGAGAGTTGAATGCACGCTGATGCTTCAAGTCGTCGCTATTGTCGCGTTACCTACGGCGCGTATTAATGTTGGTGTTTGCGCGCGCGTGTGTGTATGTGTGTGCACGCTTCTTCATTCTGCGCGTATTTCCTCTCTCTTTTTCTCATTTGAGCTCTTCGCACTTCGACTGCTTTAGCTCATCATCACACAGATGGCGTTACCTCTCAGAGAATTTCAAAAGATTCGATAGATCATTTTTTTTGGAATTGTAAACTGTATGATACAGACAGGGCTAATTTAATTATTACATAAAAAAGACGAAAAGATTTTGATAGCTATTGCTGAATTTATTAAACGCATAAAAATTGTAATATTAAAAAAAAAAAGAGAGAAAAAAGAGTCTAACTTGTATTGTTCATCACTCTATGACAAATCGATATAACATAATATTGTTGTAAACATATATAAACTCATATTTGTATTATATTATCCATATTTTTATACGGTTGAAATTCTTGAGATATTTGTATTAGTCGCGCCATAGTATTAAGTCTGATCTACATGTACAAAGTGGCTATATATGTAACTACATGTAGGAGCCAATAAACTTATATCTATCGTGCGCGTTCACACACCAATACACAAACGGGATCCACTTTTTCAATAAAAAATGTTTACCCTTTTGTTTCTCGCCTACGTACTTTGCATTTTGTTTTTAATCTCTGATAACAATAAGAAATTATATATTATATCAAATCTTATTTTGATTAAAAATTTTGTAATCAAATTAAAAAACAAAGAAAAAAATAACATTTACGCATATTCATGAAAATTAAAAACTATATCAAAAAGTTATAATGGTTGTAGTTAAAAACGCTGATGAGGATTAGTTTGGGGAGGGGGGGGGGGTTCACCATAAGCACAAAATCAAAATATATCATAAACATCAGTAACAAGAAAAGATTGTTTAATAAACGAATCATTTCCGTTAGAGCAGTATTCGCATATATGCTCGAAGTGTTCAGAAACGCAAGAATGAAACTGAGTTCGCAAATGCATTTTCTGTCTCTGTTTTTTATACCACCTATGGAAATGTAACGCGCGGTCCGCACGCGCTCCCTCATAAGGATTTTTAAGTGTGCGTTGTCATTTCTAAAAAAATAAAATGCCATTCTTTGTCTCATTATATTTTTTGTTTTTTTGAGAAAAAAGTTTCGAGAGTTTTTCAATTTTTCCCGTTCTAGCTGCAATTTTCGAATCATGAATCTCAATACAAAAAGGTGTCACTCTTATTTTTTTGACTGGGAATACAATTTTTTTAACTAATTTCGGATTAATTAAATTAATTAATTTAACTAATTAACTAAATAAATTAACTAATTTAACTAATTAAATTAACTAATTTAACTAATTAAATTAACTAATTTAACTAATTAACTAATTAACTAATAACTAATTAACTAATTTAACTAATTAAATAATTTTAACTAATTTAACTAATTAACTAAAATCCGAAAAAAGTAGTCCCGAGAGTGTGCTCCCCGAAAAATTTTTTTTTTATTCTGAATCGCTAAATGTATATTAAATACGGATTTGCTCATATATTTTCTTTTTTCATTTTATTGAAAATCATTCTGAAATTATAATTCATTTTTGCCTTTAGTCACCGTACTTTTGTCCTCAGCGGTGTCGGTAACTGAGTTCGCTGCCCCACCTCTTGAGTTAATTCGAATTTCGATTTATTTGAGGATTATTTCTGTTTTAAATTTTCAATGCGAAAGTGGGGAAATTTCCGCAATGGGAATCTCCCACACTTCAAATCGAAGTAAACATTTTTTAAATAGTAATTTACACTAGATCAATGATTTTTCCAATATTTTTTATCATATCTTTTATAATATTCAAAATTTATTTATTAAAAAAAGAAAATATAAATGAAATTATTATATATTCGGACAAACTTTTTCGAGACGAAATTCAGAAATTTAAGAGGAAAAATAAAAGAAAAATAGTGTTTTTTATACATGTAATAATTGAAATGTATAAAATTCTGTTACAAAATTTGTATAAACAAGATATATAAAGTTTAAAAGTTTAAATATTTCATTATATTGAATATCATTTAAGTTTGTGAAACTCAACATAATACCATGTTAATATGAACTTACGAATGAAAACATGATGATGTTTGTTGACAAACAAATTCGACCACTCTATATATTTTTCTCTCAAACATCATTTTGAATTCTTGCAGCAGTTTTCAAAGTGTCTTGAAAGCAATCAAGACAATGGCAAATTCACACGAATATGCGTTACGACACGTGTTCCAATATGTAAAATTACACGATCTGATTAATGTTTGTCGAGGTAAATTATCTCACTTTTTACTTTTCATTTCCTTTCATTCTAGAAAAATTTTATAAAAAAGTTATGAAAAAAGTTTACAGTGTTCTTATATCAGAATGTAAGAATTCAGTTTGTTAGCAACAATTTGTTTTCAAGACGTTTATTCTTTTCAGTTAATTTATTGTGGAAATCAGCTGCAGAGGAAGAATTTAGAAAAATTAATTACATTCGTACTAGCGATAATTCAAATTATCCATTCGATTCCTCTTATACGCCAGTGAGCATTACATCTACTGTGGCAACCAAAATAATACGCCAAGTTGCTCCATATATTGAAGGCTTTGAACTTACTGACAGTGCCGACGACATACTATATATTCATTTCCGAAACAACGAATACGTAGTTCCGCATTTCTATTCGGAATCAATAGTGAAAATATTGTCAAAATTCTCGAGCAAAATACGAGAAGCTCGTTTTGGCTTGTCATTTATACACAGATACGAAACAGAAGTTATCAGGAGAAACCCGGTAATGAAACTCCAGTATTACGATCCCGACTTTTGTATTCATCCAGATTTAGTAGAAACGAATAACATTGCAGAGCTGATTCTAACATCGGAAGACGTTCCCGAAGACTGGTCTTCTTTTTCAGGGGTAGGTCTATTTCGTCAACTTTAGTTTCAATTTTATTTTCGTTGAATGTTTCATTTTGAAACTGTTTTTTCTTTTTGTTTGTTTAGTATTTTCAGAATTTAAAACAACTTACGCTCAACATAATTGATTCCACAATTCATGTAGACCCAGAACAATTAGCGCAACAAATTAGCCACCGAATATTTCCTGTATTACCGTTTGATACATTTGGTAAATTAGAAAAGTTTATCGTGCTTTATAATCATGGAAAACCTAACATGTTGAAAATGGAGTTCAGTCCAGTTGTCAAGAACCCATAAAATATTTGAACAAACTGTATTCATTATATGAGTAATAGTTGAAGTGTATGAAATTCTGTAATAAAGTATGTATAAACAAAATGTATTAATTTTGGAATTGGGAATGTTTTATTTACTGTATTTAACCCTTGAAACTTAACATAAGGACTATGTTATTAATATAAACTTTGAAAAAAAAAAAAAAAAATCTTAGACTAAGAAGAAGATGATTGACAAGAATTTTCAAATATTCAAAATAGTTTATATTAATTTAACAATAAAAACATGACGGAAGTGAGTATGTGTTATTTTTCTTTTTGGTACTTCTGTTTTTAACGTTAAGATAATGAACTTTAATAGTCAAAATAAACCTATAATACTGAAATATATCATTATAAATAAAATAATCAAAATGACTATTATTTACTAATAAAAAATTGTGTGCATGTATATTGTTAAACATTTTTCATTTGAAATGTTATCATTTTTTTTATTATTAACAAACACTTTTAACCATTATCCATGCAACTTTAACTTATATTCTTGTTCAGCGCTGTCTAAATTTAAGAGAATAATAAATAATAAATAAAATTATCTCAATGATGTGAGCGAAATGCGTCATTCTACAAAATAAGTTGTCAACATGCGTCAAATTAGAGTAGCCGTATAATTTCTCAACTTTCTTTGTGAAAGTAAAAATGAAAAAAAGTCATAAGCTGAACGTATCGCATAAACATTATATATAATTTTTATTTTATGAGATGGTATTTTCTGATTGGTTAAAAAAATGTTGTTTCGGCAAATTCTAGTAATGAAGAAATATAACAGTTTGAAGAAAAGGGACGCCGAAATAAAAGGTTTCAAGCAGAGGCACCCGAGCAGGTG
Source organism: Trissolcus basalis (assembly GCA_025266255.1). NCBI lineage: Eukaryota > Metazoa > Arthropoda > Insecta > Hymenoptera > Scelionidae > Trissolcus > Trissolcus basalis. Next base: position 5,079 of record JAAMPD010000714.1, on the reverse strand, counting down.
TGTCATGCCAAAGGTATGGTATATTTCACGCACACTTTCGTATTTGTCAACATCGAAAAGGAAAGTTGGGCGATTGTGATCAGTATCTCCATTGATTTCACAGTGAGAGGATCGTAGTGATTATTTTCACGCAACTTGTCTTTCGTTTCCAAACTACTTTTCTGCTACATTTTTTCCCACTAATCACGTGTTCAAACTACATCATTGAAATTTGACAGTCTGATAATCAAAAGAATTCGAATAGTCCATCAAATTTTTAATTAATTTGTCGATTTTCTTATTAAATTTATCTGACCATCAAAATTCAAATCGAAGTCGGACGAAATCATGCATTTCTTTATAAAAGTAAGTTGTTTAGTTTAGATCAAATTAATTTTTTTGTATTATATTTTTTGAATAATTTGACTGCAATATTAGGTAATTATTATTTAATTATCGTCGATATAATTACATTTTTACATTAATTCAACCACTATCCATAATGTTTTATTTTCATTATTATTCACTTAATAATGATAATAAAATATTTGATGTGATACAGACCTTGCTCGTTGTTTTCATATGCTATGATACATACATATAATCATTACTAACAAATTAAATGTAAGATTTTTATCGCATCATATTTGAATGACACAGGAGTGTTATAAGTTGTATTCAAATGAGAATGGAATTTTTTTATAAGATGTGTACAAAATTTAATACAATGTGAAAATTTATTATCTGTTATTATTTTCATTTTAAATAGAATTAATTCACACCACACAATTTTAAAAATATTATTTTTTCTGTATACTAATAGTAATACTAAAGTAATAGTAATACTAATTAGTAAGTAATACTAAACTGCAAGTCTTTATATGAAATGAAATAGTTTTTTTTTTTAAAGCTTCTTCTTGCTGCAAATTGTAGAATATACACAATATGATGTAGAATTGCAGAGATGAAAAATGGATGTTGATAACTTTTTCAATGAAAAACACTTAATATATACATAGTGAAATTACTAAATATTTTATTAATGACAATAAGCCAATTCCCATATTCAGTTAACAGTTGTTACGTTTTAGGTAACTTTAGTTTGCGTATTGGTACACGTGGCTCTGGTCCATACGTCTGAAGAAGGAGGACGTACCACAAGAACACGAGTTTCGGAGAGTCAACTCAACATGGCATTGAGTGATGAACGTTATTTCAGACGACAACTTAAGTGTGCGTTAGGTGAAGCGACTTGTGACCCAGTAGGACGCCGACTTAAAAGTATATAAATTCTTTTTTATAATATAAACTATGTCGTTAGTTGTATACATCCACATAGTTATTTTATATTTAAGAAATAGATTTTGAATACAATAATAATATCTTAATCATATCTTTCAGGTCTTGTACCTTTGGTTATGAGAGGATCCTGTCCACAATGCAGTGAAGAAGAAGTGCTTCAAATCAAAAAAGTGATTTCACACATACAAAGAAATTTCCCTAAGGAATGGGGCAAATTAGTTAAACAATACGCTGGATGAATAAATATTAATAATACAAACTACAAATTAGAACAAAACAATGATATTATTCTGAAAAGCAGATTAAATTTATAGTCTTTAACGTGACGATCAAATATAGCATTGCGGTTTATTGTTATGCTATTAATGAAACACATGTGACAGTTTGTTATGAAAAAATATCTAACCTTTCTTCAATAATCCCTTCAACTAATAAACTATGTAAACAAATTTCCGAAATTTGTTTTCGTTTTTATTTTACATATTATATCAAATGTATAATTAATTAAAATTAACCATTAATATCGAAACTCTCGCTCATGACAACGATGTTTTTTATTACGATATGATGATATGCAATATAACGACACTAAAAAATATTCAATTAAAGCAAGAAAAATAATCATAAACCAACTTCAATTTCAACTTAAATCCTTGCGAAGAGAAAAAGAAGATAGAATGAAATTCTTTTTCTTTCTTCTTTCCTTGGTAGTCTATTTTTTCACGGGCTGAGTTAAAATTTTTATCTAATTGACATAACAACCTTATCTTGAAATTATACAATTTATTGAGGTTGGTACTAAATTCACAATTATTGCAGCGCCATGTAAGTGAAATTCAATAATGTTATTTGATTTTCTCTTCTAAAAAACACATATAGTTGTATGTAAATACATTTTTTGACGTGAGATGATTAGTTTCCGAGATATTCAAGATGATAATTTAAAATGTGACACCCTGTATAATACATAAGTATAAAATTAAAGTAGCCAATATCACACTTGCCAGTGTCTAAGGAATAACTTTACGTATACATATTTCTTGATTTTGTAACTTTGCTAAAACAAGCATTGCAAAAAAAATTGGTAGAAAAATTTCATAGCAGTGCTGAAATAAAAATGTAATATCAACTACCAAACAATTGACTAAAAAATATTTATGATAAAACGTTTTAGAACCGAAAAAAATTACCAAACTAATTTAATTAAAATTAAATTAAATTAAATAAAATTAATTAATTCAATAATTAATAATAATAATAATGATAAATATTAATAATTTTATGAATTTTTATTTTAATTTTTATTAGTATGGTTGCCAATTTTGAAAGAAGTTTTTGTTTTTCTTAAATTCTATTCATTTGCTTCAATTAATTCTGGAGATGAATATTTTATATTAATTTGATATACATTGTTATGAATTCTTAAATTAATAATTTAAACAATTAGTAATAAATGTTACGAACCGCAGTATCACATTAAAACTCCTATGAGGAGCATAGTTCAAACTGTGGCTGTAAGGAATAATATACACTTAACTGGTTTTTACTCAGAGCCACAAATATATATTTCTTCGTCCAGTAAAATATACTTGCGAGAAAGTTATGATGTTCAATGACATGGGGCATACTTTCTTACTCAACTGATTGACAAAATAATTCAACGGTTAGAGAATTAATGGCAATTGTTTTATAACCATTGAATTTATTAACTACTAAATCAAAAATGAATATTACCAAACTCAATTTATTTTTTACTCAACAAGTTAATATTTTTTGTTATATTTTTTGTTATATTTTTATTATTTATTTTTATTATTTTATTATTTATTTAATATATATATCATCATCTCAATCATCCTTTCCCTATTAATAAAGTTGATACTATAGTGAAGTTGGATGTGCAGCCAATCGCGCGTCATCATTGATTTTTTGACAGGTTGACAGGTTGGTTTGTTTACGTTTGAGTTTGGCGGGTCGCGGAAATTTGCATTAACAAGTGGAAATAAGAGAGCAATAGGTCAATTGACGAAGAGTGTGATATCGAGACGCGTTTTAGATCAGGTTAAGATCCGTAATGTGACAGTCCGGCATGGGCAATGTTTTTTCGTGTATTCTATAGGTTTGACAAGTACGAGATTTGTTTACGATAGGATACGAAGCTTTCCAACGCGTCAGAAAGTTTGATTTTTCGTCAATTTTATAATGAATTAATCAACGGCGAGAAATAAAAACAATCAATTATGTATATGATAATATATTTAATATCCAGGTCAGTACATGAGATTTTTGCTTGCGATTTTAAATGACAAAAGGTTGTCAATGTTAAATGATATAGCTAGGTAATTGCTGTTTAAATATTATTTAACAGATGTATCTGCGAAAAATGCATACATAGTCATTTTAATATCATAATGTTCATTGCGTGATTAATTGCAGGTGAAATCGTTTTGAGGCAATGATTTGACAGGCCAGTTCATTTACACTCGGTGCGTATGTGATATTTGTGGTTTTTTCGAAGTAATGGAAATGATTCGTGTCTTAAATGGAAAAGTGTTGAAAATTAGCGTTCAATGTTATATGTCCGGCTGGCAATTTGTTGGCAATATTTCAAGGTACATATTACGATTGAGAGAAGATTTAGGGGTTTTTTAATATTTCAATATAACTTTTCATATAACTTTCATATATATTTCAATATAACTTTTCATATAACTTTCATATATATTTCAATATAACATTGTTTCAAAAGATCGGATTCATGAAAATTGTTCATTGAAATAAAAGGAATAAGGACGAGTACAAAAAAATAAATTTACACGAGAAAACTGCATATGATAGTTTCGTAAGATTGTTTCGAGGCCATGATTTGACAAGCTTGTTTGTTTACATTTAACATTTTTGAAAGAAATTTATAAAGTTTTTTTATTTAATAAAATAAAATATTTGAAATATTTTAAAGTAATGTGAAATCACCAAAGGCAAGTGGATTGTATGCGACATTAGATTTGTCTGTTTTGGCATTAAAGTCGCCCTCCCATGATGGTGTGTCTTCTTCTTCTTCCCTTTAAGGGGAGAGGTTACCGGATTGAATGCTGAAATTTTCATTAACTTCGACATTTTTTTGGATATTATTAAGGGGGAAAGTACAACATAATTACATATACTGAATGAGCTAACATTTCATTTTACAAAACGAATATTTTTGTATAAAAGTTACATATATAGGGTCGTATATGGTTGTTTATGCGAACAGTCTTTTTTTGTTGACCCATCGTGCAGCGTGTAGCCTGTGACAGCCATCTGAAACATAAAAACGTTATTGATTATTGAACTTGAGTAAATTTGTGGGGCCATGACACTTTTTTTTATCATCATTTAACAAAATGGCAGCCATTAGAAAAAAGGAATGATTATCAGGTCTTTTGACGCGACAACGTCTTATAAATTGGTGGATGCCGGCGGTCATCAGGAAAATGGCGTTATGTTATAGCGTTACGCTGGTCTAATAATACTCTTGATTCACAATTAAGATGAACAATAGAACGTTAGCATTTCTGTTGAAGAAATGAGGAAACACTGATTTTCTATTAATTGATAAATAGTAAATAAAATTTATACAACTAGGGAGCTCCGTTCGCTGCGCTCACTGCGCTCCCTGCGCGCTACGCGCGCCAACCCTGCATAAAGAATTTGGAATTCTAAATAATAATATTTCTAACTTTGCATAGATTATTTCGAGTAGATGATACTATACGTCCTGAGATATTATACAGTCATTCACACATAAATTTGCAACAA